>VIAB01006331.1:71280-89243 GCA_009801035.1 Oophaga pumilio
GCACCCTTCTGGGAATTAGGAATCCAAGCATAGCTGGGCTCCACATCAGCCCAAGGGCTTGTGCACATGACCATACTTTTTGGTCCAAGTGTGATCTGTTAAAAAAAAAAATAAATGGCACCCAAATCAATGTTATGTAATGGTGCAGTGCAGATTTTTTTTCACTGACTGAATTTGTATGTGAAAAAAGATGGCAGCCTGCACTATTTTCCTCTGAAAATCGGATGAAAGTCATCCATTCAAGTTTGAGTCTGAGAAAGAAATCGGATCCCACAGTAAAGCATCTGATTTTTATGCAATTCTGTTACATAGGAAAATGTCAATGGTCTTGTAAATGATTAATAGCTGCTGCTGTAGAAAAAAATGGATTGTATATGGATGACAAGTGAGAAAAAAATTTCCTTTTTTTCTCGATGAAAATCATTTTTATTGTATTGTGCGAACCTAGCCTTGATAGGATAAGCAACTTGCAATGGTTGATGCAACTTTGCTAGGATCTGTGCAGTTACCATTTTTTTACTATGTCTGGCATATGCGCTGGGAAAGCTCAACTGTCACGACTCTGTTGTCGGGTGACCCAGGATGAGGAGCTCCTGCCCTGTCCCTCAACCTGTCCCTCGCTCTCAACCACACAACGCCAAGCTGGACAAAGGTGAGTGTAAAAACAGCAAAAGTAGAAAAATATGAGTTCTGCAAAAACTATTTGATGAATCGGCACTATTAAGTGCAATGTATACAAGGGGATCCTAATTGCAATGTATAACAGTTTATACCCATACAATGGTAGATATGAGATCCTTCCATCAGAAGTATACATTGTGGAAAACTCCTAATGATTACCTTTGACAAGATGCAAAATGATATTGAGCAGGACCTTATTGAAATGCATTCATTTTTTGGAGCAAAATATTGGCGTCAATGTAAAGTGCCGTACGTCTCGAGTCTAGTAGGTTGTTGATTGCTCCAAATACAGTATATACTGTATGTTAAGATAAGGAATCCAGAACGGACTTGTTCAGATGTTGTATTGGTTTACAACTGTCCAGAGCACTGGCATACTACAGGAGTACGGAGTGGGCCACAGTGCCCCAAGAGCCCCTCAGACCCCTTGGCACCTGAGAATTTCAACATCTTAATTAGGTGAAACATAAATTTAACGATTTAGAATTCTACTTAATAGTTATTTCAATATATACGTGAATGTTTGTCACATACATCACATGCATAAGAAGTCATAGACACTTATTTATAGGGTCCAGGAGCTTCACATTATCATTCCGATCAAGTGGTTTGGACATCCTGGAACAAGGATGAAACCTCCTAGTCACCCAAAGGGTTGGCAAGTCTTGATTTAGAAAATGTAGGCCGGGTGTAGATCAGCATATGACAACTCGTCTGAGATTCATCCTGAAAACCCAGACAATTTTCAACCCATTTTCATCCATGTGTCCGTTTTTTTTACATTCGTGTGACGTCAGTGTGCTCAGGGTCGGACTGGTGTGCCCACCAGGAACCAACTCCAGGGCCCCAATTTTTTAACTACTTGTGCATGCAAATGGGACATTATTCTCAATGACAAATTTATATAACAATGAACTGGGCAGATTGGTAAATGAATAGGATGCTGCCTGTAGGTAGTGATTCAAGTGTATTTTGCCAAGTGCTGCACATATAAGAGGGTGGTGGTGATTCTCCTACTCCCCTGTGGGCCAGTCCAAGCCTGCTTGTGCGATCTGTGTTCACCCATCTACATTAAAAAATGTAATGATCAAATACAGTTTCTTACATTTATAAAAGAAATATATCGGTAAAAATTGAATGGTACTGGGATAGTCTGTGTGGGATCTGATATATTTTACGCATCCATAGGTAAGTTTCATCCAATTTTTGCAATAAAGTAGTGCTTCGATTTTTTTCTTACAGACAGTCCAAGAAAGAAATCTGAACAGCCCTATAGGATAACAGTGTGCTGCCAATGTGCTATCCGATCAAAAATCAGACACCACATGCCCGTGTTATACACTCGTCACCATGAGCTTTTAGGGTTGGAAAAGCCATCAGAAAACAGCTCCGGTGAATGCACAGGATATAGACAAGACTAAGACCAGGAGACATCGTCTCGCTGTACATGCACTGGATGCACCAGGCGGACTTGTTGGACAGTTTCTGTACAGATTATCCAATTTAACAATCTGCAGAGCATCATGGTACAAGTATTGGACGTGATTTTTTAAGAAATTTCATGTACAAACTGCAAAGATTTTCCTTCCATGTGGAATCTGACCCGCGATGCCGATTTTTAAATACACATCATGTCAATTCTTTTTGCGGATTTTCATTGCAGATCTCACTGCACAGGGGTGAAATTCATAGAAAAATAATCTATAAATCTGCATATACTTATTTGCCAGCAGAACAAATCAAGGGCAGAGTTCACTGCGGAAATATCCATCCTATGTGCAAGTACACGTAATGTAACCTCAGCTATGAGAAGAAGCGGATCTGTAGAAATTTTCAGCCTCTGTAAGCAAACAAGAATATTCCCATTACATGGCAGCAAGAAGAGATCTTGAATGGGAACATCCAAAGTGAATTGATATCCAAAGTATAAAAAGTTGAAAACGTTTTCATTATAATGAATTGCTCACATGATGGAGACAATTTGTGATCTATTAACAAAATTACTGCAAAAATTAGAAAAAAATTATATTTGTTTTTTGTTTGTTTTTGCAAAATTGCGGGAAAACATTGTGATTTGACTCCACTGCGGAAATATAGAGTAAATGCCTTAAACGTTAGCATGAAAACACTTTTTAGCACTAGATGGCGCACTATACCTCTGTATTACCTCCAATTTCCGCGGGTGTCTACACGTTCTTGGGCCTATTATTAAGAGACAGGGCTTTAGATAGGAATAATATCCATTGAACATAAAACAGAGTAGCCGAAATAAATTAAAAATGTAAAATACTTCTTGACTATTCTCTACTTGATCTGTGGATCTCACTAATAAGATATTGTACATCGACATATCTCCATTTTTTTATATAATCCTCAGAATTGAAGTCACATGGGTGACAGTGAGGATGATAAATGCATGTACTGGACATATGGCCCTATTCTCTTGCTGTTTATATTCTGAAAAAAAATCCATTTCTAATCCAAATGTAGGTTTAAAAACAAATTGCTTTCTGCAAAAATTAATGAAAAGTTGTTTAGAGAGACAATGGAAAAGATGGAGACATTAAACTCTCCCTCTTCTCACCTGCAAGAGTTTGAGCAGTGACATTAGCATAATCGGCCCAATTCTCTCGCATGAAGCCAGTGTGAGCGAGCCCTGAATGTGAAGACTGTGTGTCCAGAGTGTTGTCTCCACTAGCCCTCATGGATAAGGTCAGATTCATTTCTGGACTGATTTCCAGATTTTGTATTTTTTATTTTTCATAAATCACTATGTAACAAAGAAAACAGAACAGTAATGGAAATAAGGCCCAGACTAAATGCAATGAATTCCAATGGACCACAGAGATCATTAATAATAGGTATTGAGTAAGATATATGATTATTATTAATAAGCCATCTGTAGGCGTAATACATCGGGATCCCTTATATACGATGACTCTTCTGCTTGGACAGATATGGCAGCCGCCAAGTTCAGAATTGGTTCCTGCTGCCATCCATTTACCACCGCATTGAGATTTCTGGATTGCGACATGATGCTGCATTTTGAGCCAAATTAATTATGTCATGTCTCATCTCTTCTTAGCTATCTGATGGAGGAGTCTGATGGAAGTATGTCTTGACATCCATGATAATCCCATAGATGCACATAATAAAAAAAATTACAGCACAGTATAATTATTTTGTAGGATGCCTATGTATAGGATGTTTATAGAGTGAAAAAAGTTATGCCAACACATACCAGCCCATAATATGGCAAAAAGACTCAGTTTAGGCATCAATCTGAACTGTGCCTCACTGAATGTTTGCCATATGGGTCACTAGTATTCATAACTGAAATATAGTCTAATTTCTGAAATGTATCACGTATGGTGACAATATACTAAAGTGGCTTTCTGTGGAATAATAGGTTAAAAAAAGACCTATCTGTTGCCGTAAATTTATATAATTTTTTTTTTTACAAGTGTAAATGCCGCTGTTCTCCTGAATCCGGTGCTGTTTTTCTTTTGTTCCTACACTTCTCCGTTCCAGAGATATGGCCTCCTCTTCCCTGTAGGTAGATATAGTCATTTCAGTCAAGTGGGAGTGAACCTCAAGAATGCTCCTATAGAGAAGAGTAGATGGCCACTCCCATATGTCCAAAAATACTAGGTTTAGATTCAAGGAAGAGGAGACTGTATCTCAGGAATGGAGAGGAGCAGGAACAAGAAAAAAACATCGCCGGATTCAGGAGAACAGCGGCATTTACATCAGGTAAAAAAAAATTACATATTTATTGCAGGTGACATGTCCCCTTTAAAGCACTCACTCTCACCATTCTTCTATATCTCAGATTCAACCGCTCATGCGGGCTCACATTTCTTTACTTCTAGTCTCTTCTCTACACACTACAAAGGGTCACACGATCCAACAGTGCATTTCCGATGTGTCAGTCCAAGACTAAAATGTAGGACTAGTATGGACCGCTGGACTGGGATCTGCTGGGGATCAATTAAAGTGATTATTACATTTTTTATCCTCTGCAAAACGCCTTTAACATTGTGGACTGCAATTTATATTAGATACATTTTCTAGCATAGGCACAGTGTGACTTTGTGCAGGTCGATAGTTATATTTCTTTTTCGTTTCAAGAGAATGGCCAATATTGTCCTTTACTATTGAATAAATGCAACCAAAAAATGTCATTGTGTTTGATACAGAGTCGGCCTCGCTATTAATTTCAGCACAAAGTCACTTTTGATCCAATCCTGCGAAAAATGTGCAGTTGTCTTCTCTAACACATTAGGGTCAAACATTCAAGCATCCGGATGAAGAGGATAGTAAATTTCTTTGTCAAGTGTGGTCAAGTGATCAGAGCGATGTCCCTGGGTAATTGTCAGTGGGGCATCTGCTTCTTTTCACATAAGTAAAACATTGCAGATTATGTAGAAAAACATTGTGAAACCTTGTTAAAAAGAAACACTTCAGCCCTGTCCACACTTCTGGAGAATGTGTCAGCAAAAATATCTATGGCAGGATCAGTGACAATTGATAAAACACATTTCTTAAAACCTGGTCGCACTGGAAAAATTCTAGCGGAAATAATTTCAAAGCTTATTTTTCAGCGGAATCTGGGATTTTTCCTTCCCAGTTTATCGTGGCCATATTTGACATTAGGTTCATCTTTTTATGCGCCTTTAGACATTAGAAAAAGCCCATCCAACCTTGATGATTAGGGCTCCTGCACATGACTGTATTTATGGGCGGCCCGTGACCCGATAAAACATCAGATCACACCCGGACCAAAGTTATTCTACGGGGCCGTGCACATGTCTGATTTTTTTTCCTCTGGGAGAGTCTGTCCGTGGAAAAAATCAAAGAATGCACAAATTATATCCTCTGTGGAAAAAAAAGAGTCTGTGAAAAAAATTACATCTGAGTGCGGTACAATATGCACGGCCTGACAGAATGGAGAAGATGAAGGCACTTTTTTTTCCATCTTCTCCTCATTATTATTATAATATATTTATATAGCGCCATTTATTCCATGGCGCTTTACATATGAAAAGGGAAAATATAGACAGGTACAATAAACATGTGCTAGACAAGGGACACACAAGTACAGAAGGAGAGAGGACCCTGCCCGCGAGGGCTCACAGTCTACACTTTACAATGCAAGTCTATGGAAAGGCTCAAAAGACGCCCACAAGTCGCATCATGTTGAGCATTTCCTCAGCGATTTTGCATTTTTGGAAAAGAAAAAAAAAGGTCAGCAACAAAAAAAAATGAAAAAAGTCGAGAAAACATTGACACTAAATTTTCTTTTTTTTTTCTACAAAGTTCTGATAATTTTGATTATTTTTTTAACCACTAAAATCCAGAAGGAACTATACAAATTTGGTATTGCCGAAACCGTAGTGAGCAGAAGAATCACACTTCCCTGTCACAATGAAAGCCATAAAAAACGAAGCCCCCCCCAAAAAAAAATCGCCATTTGTTGGATTATATGGTAAAATGATTGACGTTGTTTTATTCTTTTTTACAACTTTTCAGTGATATTGTGTCATATTGTGAGGTAAATGACACCATTTTATTCTTTTCACAGCTTTTCAGTGATATTATGTCATATTGTAAGGTAAATGATGCCATTTTCTTCTTTTGACAGCTTTTCAGTGATATTGTGTCATATTGTGAGGTAAATGACGCCATTTTATTCTTTTCACAGCTTTTCAGTGATATTGTGTCATATTGTAAGGTAAATGACGCCATTTTATTCTTTTCACAGCTTTTCAGAGATATTATGTCATATTGTGAGGTAAATGACGCCATTTTCTTCTTTTGACAGCTTTTCAGTGATAGGCCGGCGTCACACTAGTGAGTCCGATGCGAGTCAGTCGCACGACCAACTCGCATCAACACCCGGCATCTGAGAAAATCGGATCACACTCTGATCAAACTCTGATCAGAGTGTGTTTAGCATAATCGACCCGATTCTCTCGGATGAAAGACTACACGGTCATGTGGCCCTAGTCTTTTAGCGGGATCGGTCAGCAATGTAATGTATATGGAGGTCCTCCTCTCCCTTAAAGAGAACCTTTCAGCTGATTCATGCTGCCCAAAGTTTGGGCATTATTGCAGTCGGGTATAGACCAAGGGGGATGGACGACCCACGACCCAGTAGTGTCCCTAAATATCACTGTCTTTAATAACAGTGGTCTTCTCATATGAGAAAATGAGACCAAAAAATTCTTCTTACGCTTCACGGTTCAAGTATGACTGAAATCCCAGCACCTTCCTGTAGTTATGCGCCTCGCAAGGAACTTTGGGAGATATTGGACTAGTCTGGCACCATCCCCAGCCAGTTTTTCCCCTCGATGAGTTACTTGATTAACAGTTTTTTTCCATGTATCTACATAGCGAGAGACCTGTCATTCACCTGGAATGGCGCTAGGAAAAGCCGTCAAGGAATGGCGCCAGTGTAGTCTTGTTTCTTCGTATGGTTCCTAGCCAACATTTTCCAGCCCCACTCCAGGTAATTGACAGGTCTTTTCCTATGTACAAAAAGCGGTGTTTCAGAGTAAAACATCTGGCTGCAATCGTGCAGCCAATCTCTATTTCATGCTGCCCGTGGTTCATCTGTTCCTGTTAAAATCTGGGCTTGTTGGATTGCTATTGGCCACATGAAGACACTCAAAGGCAGATGCACTATATCAATTGGGCAAGAATTTTGGTTCTTAATGCCAAACCCCATATTTATTAACAGGTTTAGACACTTTTTGTACCAAGCTTACAAAGGGGATATATCTTAACAGAAATGGGTGTGGCATAGCTAAAAAAAGGGGTAAATTTTCATATGCACCAATATGTGCAAAAACTGGCCTTAAAGTAAGCCAAATGAAGATGTTGTGAATGATTTGCAGGACGTAGTCCAACAGACACACCGGCCATCTGATGTCATGGTATGGGAGCCCTACAGACCACCTTTTACCTGACAGCATCTCCGGCTCGTCTTCTGATTAGCTGGCCTGGCACGATGTAATCATTGCGGCCTGATGCATATCTGATGTTGCGCCAGGCTGACTAATCAAATGAAGAATCGCGGATTCTTGTAAGAGGCAGAGCATCCCACCCACATAGCATCAACAGATTAAAGATGTCGCTGCTGGACTGGGTCCTGTAAATCGATTCTCACCACCTCTAAATCTGAGCAAAATATGATAGAAATTTAGACAAAATTGGCAAATTTATCCTCTAGCATGAACCACCGAGATAAATTTGGTGAATTTTCAGACTCGCAAAACCTACAAAAAAATGACTGAGCTGAGGTAAAATGGCCAGCTCCCATATCCCTGTAGTGTAGGTTCTGAACTTTCAGACTGTCTGGTTGAAATTTACACTGGCTGTATATTATACAGGATAATTAAATCTGGCATATTGTGTTCATGTAGGGTGAAACAGTGTCCAGAGTGACATATTTTGCCCACAAAGTGCCCTTACAGTGCAAACCGAAAGCCTACACTTCTCCAAGAAAGTGGTGCCCATTTTATGATCTTATACGAAGGAGAATGTAGGCTGCTCCTTGAGATTGTCATTATGCGACAAGGTGCCCTCCATCCACTGACCATACCAAACAACGCTCAGAAGGAACCTGGATGGACAGTGATTGCAGTCATATTTGGCATAGTGCCACCCCATGCAGAAAAGCCACTCCATATCCATCATTCTCAGCCTAAGAATGAACCATTGAGCAATCTACATTGCCTTTTGTTGGTAGCAACTGATACAGCTTGTAATTTCTCAATAACATTAAGATCTTAACTGTAGAAAAGGTACCAAAAATCTTCCCAGCTGGTGGGACCTCTAGGACTTGGAGAGAAGTCCTGAAATACAGGACAATTGTTATCGTCACTAGGTGAGATGGATCCGTAAAGCCCAAGGTCCAGGTGGGCGTCGGTGCAGCAGGGAGCTGAGGCACATGGGAAACAGGTAGCAGAGGCACGGGAAACTGTAGATAGATAGAAGTTCTGAAACAGTAGCAGAGGTCTTGGAGGACTCAGACAAGTAGCAGAGGTCCTGGAATACTGGGAACAAGTAGCAGAGGCCCTGGAAGAGCGGGAACAAATGGCATAGGTCCTGGAAGCTGCAGACGGACCCGTAGCAGAGTTTCTGGAAGACTGGAAACAGGTAGCAGAGATCAGGAAGCTGCAGGCGAACAGGAGATGGCCTAAAAGCCGCATGCAGACACAAAGCAAAGGTTCTGGAAGACCAGGAACAAGAAGCAGAAGCACTGGAAGCCATAAGTGGACAGGAGATGTCCTGGAAGTCGCAGGTGGACACGTAGCAGAGGTTCTGTAAGACTCGAAACAGGTAGCAGAGGTGCTGGAAGTCCCAAGCAGACAGGAAACATCCTGGAAGCCGCAGGCAGGCACGTAGCAGAGTTCCTGGATGACCGGGAACAGGTAGCAGAGGTCCTGGAAGACTGGGATATGGTATCAGACAGTAGTCCAGAGCAACTAGAAAAGTCATAATACAGTACCAATACACAGGTGTGTGCCTTGGTAGACCACATATAAGCACAGGCAGATGATTACATGGGATCAGTTTGCACCATCTCCAAAGCCTGATGTGGAGCACAACAGAGTTCAGTGGACTGGAGTGAGGGGAGCAAAGCCCGGATCTGAGACAGGTGCATAACAACAATCCTACTTGGAAAGCCTAAAGCCATTATTTTTGCGTCCTTTTCAAGAGATTTTCTAACCTTGTAAAATATCTAAAATATGAGAAAAGGGTTGTCCAAGATTAGAAAATCGTGGCTGCTTTCTGTCAAATAGCGCCACACCTCTCTATAGGTTGTATATGGTATTGCAATTCAATTGACAATGAAGTGAAAGGCCACAACCTGTGGCCAAGTGTGGTTCTGTCAGTTGCTTTATTTTTGTTTTGTATTAGATTTTACATATGGGTTCAGTCCTCGTATGTGCAAATCAATAGTGATGTCTCCTGTATCCATTATACTGAGCACTGTACCTGATGGATGAAGTTCACTCATGTATACAGGTATTGGCTGACAGAACTGACACTAGTGAGCTGACCACAATGAAAAAAAAAATTAAATGCGGAAGCCTGCTTAATGTATGTATAGAGGAATGAAAAGTTAATGAGAAAGTGCGTGGGAGGTAAAATGAGGAGTTCAATTTTTGCCATGCTGAGCTTATTCTTGGTTAGTCAATGGCTAAGCATGACAGGAGATTGCCTCTTTTGTGTTAGAGCATTATATCCAGCTGAAAGGATCTCTTAGATCACCCATCAGTAAAACCTTTTGCTTTTTTTATTTTTTCACTCTTGGTTTTGCAGCAGTTTCAACTGTGTTGCTACTATAACAGCTGGATTAAGCAATTAGACATCGCCTTCTTCTGCTCCTATAAGTATCGCACAGACATTAAGCTTTTTCAGAAGAGGTTTATTCTTCTTAGTAAAACACTTTTGTTGGTCAGTGCACAAAGTCAAGTAAAATCTGATGCTTTACAAAATTCAAAACTCTCGAAAATTTCAAAACGAAGTTGTCATAACTCATCCTCTCATCTGTAAAATTAAATATCCCAATTAAGGAGGCTATTTCTTTTAATGGATGACCAGGCAGTTCATGGCAGTCACACCTACTCTCTCCAAGTTTGGCCTCCGCAACAATCGTTTGATTCTAGAGGTGGGCAAATCTATTAGATGCAAATCAAATCTATGTAGAATTTTTAGGAATTTGCTGAAAATCAAACAATATGTGATTTGCTGAATCAACTAAAATGGTGGCCGTCATTTTACACAATGCAGAAAATTGTATCAGCCGGAGAAGGATTACATGACCTCAGGAGCAGCCAGACAGTTTTCCTCATAATGCCTAGCAGCTATCATATCAAATAGTATAGCACTCAATCAGGAGACATTATCATAGCCTGTATAAAAGCAGAAGCAGGAAGTGAAGCAGCCATGGTGAATCTGGATAGAGAGAGGATGTCACAGTTTACCCTTAGAGATAAAGAGAAAAAGCCATATAACAATGAAGAAATTGTACAGATAGTGTGTAACAGCACGGCAGTGAATAAAATTAGTGTGTAAGAAAAAAAGAATAAAACAGATGTAATTGATAGGGAGAGAGATGTAGGAAAGTCACTGTGTCTGTAAGGATAGGTTCGCACGAGAATATAATGTAAAAAATTGTACAGAGATTCATCCAGAAAACTTTTTTTCTCACTTGTCATTCATATAAAAATCTGTTTGTTTTTACAGCAGCAGCTATTAATCATTTACAGGAGCATTTGTAGTTTCGATGTTAAAGAACTGTAATGCATCAGTAAAAATCGGACGATACATGGTGGCTCCATATGGCAGACAATTTTTTTCTTGCACCCATAGACTTGAATGGGCGAGTCTTATCCAATTTTCGGAAGAAACTAGTGCCTAGTTCATGCTGCGAAATTGTTTCACATGAAGATTCACTCATCTGCTTTGCCCCAATGAATTAGAGTGGTCTGAGTGCTGTCTGGTTTTTTTTTTCACGGATAGCCCCTAGACCAAAAATACTGTCGTGTGAATGAACTCTGAGACAGGACTAGGGAAAGACACAAAACTGACAGCTGTTGCTCAGTGCGGTTATAGTGCTGCAGAAGCGAAGACTACCCTAGCCCAGCTGCCATGGAGGAACAGGACAGCTCAAATCTTCTTGCTCAACTTAAGTATTTATTTTATTTACATGTATAGCTCCATTAATCTCCACAGCACTGTCCAGACATCATCTCTGTCCCGCATCAGTATGTGTTTAGAATGTGAGAGGAAACCCCCGAAACACGGGGAGAACATACAAACTCCTTGATGATGTTGTCCTTGGTGGGATTTGAACCCAGAACCCCAGTGCTGCAAAACAACAGTGCTAACCACTGAGCCACCGTGCTACCCCTACCTTTTATGTTTAGCTGTCATTGCAGGTGTAAAGGTTCGTCTGAAACAGTAAAGAGCAGGAGGCAGAGAAGGGGTTAACAAGAATTCACTTAAACAACTTGTTTTGGTCAATAAGAATTCAGGGAAACCTCCACGCAAGGAGATGATTAGGCAAATTACACACCAGGCATAGAACTGAACTCACACAAACAGATACACAATAAACGAAATGAGAAGGGGAAATTAGAGTAATGATTTATTGATTGGAGTTCTTGTTTGGGAACAGTTGAAACAATTCCCGTCTGCGTCGTAGTCCGTGAACAAAGTCTCTGGCTCTGCTGCGTAGGAACGTGATGCACTGTCTCCTGACCGTGCCGAAGTATCCGGATCTGTTAATCTTGGATCCCTTGGTCTTGGGTCCGTTAATGCGTGGATACAGTTCCTTCTGTTGGTTCCTCGAGAGTGACGCAGTAAACCGGGAGCACAATGCTGTACAGGCCGCATGGGTGACAAGGCCTCGCACGGAATTACAAAGTTCAGGAACAAGCGGGACGTCTGCTGCACTGCACGTTATGGGTCTGGTACGTAGAGGGGCACTCGATAATGGATGTAGGATGGGATCAGTCTGTAAAGAGCTGGTGTCAGTGGCGGTAGAAATCGGAGTCAACCTTAGTCCTATTCTGTAATCGCCTTCCCGCCAAGTCTGTCGTGTTCCCGCGCTCAGCCTCTTTTATGTCTCCTACGCCCCCTTCCGTCAGGTGCTCAGGCCCTCCCCACACAGACTAGTAGTCCCCCTGCAACAGTGATGACGGCCCCTTTAGTTCCGGCTCCAGAGTGTATCTTGAACCGACAACACTGTTCCTGTCCCATCTCCTTACACAGATGTCAGTATTTGTCATTTTTCCATTGACAGCACATTGACACACTATAGTCCTTAGGGCTATAATAATGCATGTCTTATTTGCAAACCATTGGTCAGTGGAAAACACAGAGATGTGCTACCTTGGTCCATTTTTCAAACAGAACTTGCTCTTTCAAGTGATTGAGTCCCCCAAAAAAGAAGGACTGTACACAGATGGCATCTGTGTCCTTTTTCATGGACCAGTTGTTAGGAGACGCTTGGGATACCTTCATTCGTAGAATTTTTTTCTTTAAAAAAAAACCCTAAACAAATGACACATGGATGGTAAAAAAAAGTAAACATTGAGCGCAAAAGGATGAAAAACAGATGATTCTAAACCGGTTAATCTTTTTGCAGATGCAAAAAGGACTTCCATAAGAGAATAATATCTAAAAAAGATATATACCATAGTCTTAAAGAGAATCTGTCACCAGGTTTTTGCCACCTAATCTGAGAGAAGCATAACGTAGGGGCAGAGACCCTAACACCAGTGATGTGTCACTTACTGGGCTACCTGTAAACCTACTGTTATATATTCCTTTATTTTCATGAGCTCTATATAACCCCGCCCCCACCGCTGATTGGCAGCTTTCTGCACATGCAGAGTGTATGCAAAAAGCAGCCAATCAGTGGTGTGGGTGGGGTTATACAAAGCTCATCATTTAGAGAACTGCTAGATTTGCAGCAGAGAAAACTATGATTTGTATCAAAACTGCATTAAGCAGCCCGGTAAGTGACACATCATTGAAATCAAAGTCTCTATCCCTACATTATACTTCTCCCAGACATGGCAGCAAAAAAATAATGATAGATTCCTCTTAAAGAGGTATACACCACCTTAGATGCCAAACTAATTTTCCCCCTTTCTCTTCTGTGTGTCAGACTATTCCGTTCCGTTTTTTTTATGTTTCCAATTCCATCTTTTCTCGACTTTCTATGTCCATTTTTGCAAGGAGGACTATGAAGTTAGGTTTTAACTTTCACCTTGTGAGAATCTAATGTGAGCAGGTACCAAGATGCAGTAAAGGAAGGAGGCAGAGCAAGGGTTAACGTAGGGTTTACTGTAACAGGGAATATTCCACGCAGGGAGAGAATAAAGGTACAACAGGGGTATAATGAATATGCAGAGTGAGATAACACAGGAATAGGGGATTTAAAGGAGAGTTCAATAACAATAGACTTATCAGTCCGATGACGTCCAGCGTGAGGAATCCTAGGCTTAAACGATGGCGCCAAGGCCGTAGCACTTGAGGGGTCCATCGTGGTCCTGAAGAAGATGAGGATCTTGTTCCTGGCGATCAGTCCTCGACGTCTTGAAGAGAATCCTGGGTCCAGGGAAAGCAATACAGGAACGAGTACAGTCTTTGGCACTGCCCGAGTTTAACTTTGCTCGGCAGCAGTAGGCAGGTAAGTAGGGACACAGGTCATGGTTTATTTGTCTTGGCACGCGCGCGTCAAGCTTCTGCCCGGGGATTTTGGCACTCCCGGTCAAGGGTGCCAGCGGGCACTTTGCAAGTCTCTGTCGACCGTCTGGGCAGGGGAATACTGCGCCCCTATGGCGTGGGCCTGCTCTGTCTTGCGGCTCTGAGGACGGAGTGCCAATACTTCCCCTATGCGCGCCACGTGTTCCCGCCAACTCTCTCTGACTTCCTGCGCACTGCAGCTTTTTAAGCTTAGCTGCCCCCCCCATTACAGGGTGTAAAGGTCGATCCGGTGTTTTATTCTTTCCCCCGTGCAACATGGGTGACAGCCCAGACAGTTCCGAATCTGTTACTGAGGAGGAATTTCTGATCCGGTCCTTCTCCTTACACTATCATAACCCTAGAAAATATTGTTTGTAAGGTGCCTGGATTGCATGGTTGGACTGGCCCATCAGAACCGGAGAATCCTCCGGTGGGCCCTGACTTCTCCTTCAGGAGAGCTCATAGTGCAAATCTTGCAGCTACTATTGGCCTCTTGAGTGGGGGAGAAAGGATCAAATCCTCTGATGGGCCCAATGTTTTTCAGTCTGACATTGCCTGTATATGTACAAGTGATAAACTAGACCTACTTGCAGATAACTAAGTGATGTGTTTGTGTACATTATGACAATATTTTTTAGCAAGTTTGATTTCTTGGCTTGTGTTTCCTCAACATCTTGCAATGCTAAAATGAAAATAAATAGGCAGAGAGCATAGATGAAAGTTTAGTGCCATCTACTTTAATTTAGTTTTTCTTTATTTTCGCTACAGTGGTTACAGTTAATTTTACATACAAAAACAGTTTTATTTTTACTATTGCCTCTTGAGTGCCAGCAGGTCGAACGAGATGGGTTAATAAACCTTTATTGTCGGTAAAACAGCTGACACATATTGAGTAAAAATTTGCACACTTGGAATATTTGAAAAATGATTGGACTTGGCAGGTTTGTTGCAAATTTTAATGGGGGTTCATCGCCCAGGCGCCAGCTTTCAATCCAACCTTCCTGCAGCTCAAAATATGGAAATGTGAATTACTTCTCCTGTTTTTTTTGTTTTTTTTTATTGTTGTATACGTTTCAATAAATAGTTTTCAAAACATATTTATGTCGAAATCATTTCAAAATGTATCACTTCTTTCTAATCAAATATCGGCCGGGAGGAAATGATCTTGTCCTAATTTTCATTTTGCTCTTAGGGAGAGAAAGTCATCAACATCTTATCTGCATGATACGCACACTGGCAATTGTAGTGCCGCTGCCAGGCCGGTGGCGTGTAGAGCTTGCCAAAAAACAGATGTTCCTGCTAGACTAATACATTTCTCAGCTTGACACTTTTGTCGGGGCTACATAACAGCTCGAAAACCTGCATGGGGATGAGCACACACTATTTACTTCTATCTGAAATTAAGCATATAATAAAGTAAGTAAAACTGTATTTGCCTCTAAGAAGGTTGAGAACAAGAGCGTCTGGGGCTTCTAATGCAAATGTGTGTTAGCCGTACCTGACTAAGTCATCACACTTCTTTATCCACAAACCGGATGAGTCCCTTTGTCTTCCTCATGGGGTGTCTTCCCTCTCATGGATGAAACTACTTTTGTGGAGTGAGTAAATTATTTATTTTTTACACTGTACAAGTAGCTTATAATATCAACCCTTGGAGACTCAGACATTTTCCACTTTTTTTTCTTTATTTTTAACTTTTTGCAGTTTTACCACCTTGTTCTTCAAGAGCCAAAACTTTTTTTTATTATTATGTTTCTGTCAAGAGACCCATATACGGTTGAAACCAGAAGTTTACATACACTATATAAAAAGACACACATACATATTTTTTCTCAATATCTGACATGAAATCAGAATAAACCTTTCCAGTTCTTGGTTAATAAGGATTGCACCATAATTATTAATATTTCCCGAATGTCAGAATAATGAGAGCGAGAGAGAGAGAGAATGTTTTAACACATTTTTATTACTGCAAAGTTAAAAGGTTATATACAATAAGATTACTATGCCTTTAAACAGTTCTAGACTGCCCATATGATGATGTCATGTGTTTGGAAGCTTCTGATAGGTTTTTTGGCAACATCTGAGTTAATTAGAGACACACCGGTGGATGTATTTTAATGCACACCTGAAACACACTGCTTCTTTGTGTAGCATCATGGGAAAGTCTAAAGAAATCAGCCAAGATATCATAAAGAGAATTGTGGACTTGCACAAGTCTGGCTCATCCTTGGGTACAATTTCAAGATACCTGAAGGTGCCTCGTTCATCTGTACAAACAATTAAACAATTATACGCAAGTACAAACAAAATGGGAATGTCCAGACATCATACCGCTCAGGAAGGAGACGGGTTCTGTGTCCCAGAGATGAACGTGCTTTGGTCCGACATGTGTTTATCAACCCAAGGACAAAAGCAAAAGACCTTGTGAAGATAATGGTGAAAGCTGGTAAGATTGTGTCAATATCCACAGTGAAACAAGTACTGTATGAACATGAGCTGAAAGGCCACTCTGCCAGGAAGAAGCCATTACTCCAAAAGAAACATAAAAAAAAACAGATTAATGTTCGCAAATGCACACAGGAACACAGAACTTAATTTTTGGAGACATGTCCTGTGGTCTGATGAAACTGAAATTGAACTTTTTTGGCACAACGTCGCACAAACAGGCAATCTCTTCATGTGTTGCGGCTGTCGAACAGCCAGAAGACATACAGCCGCGTGGACAAGAACATATTTTTTGAGTACGCCGAAGACACTTAGCATGCTCGGATAACGCATTATACGAGCACGTTCGCTCATCACTAGTGCGGAGGAATTAAAAATAAAAAACAACAGCAATTCTACAGTTGTTTTGGGGGTTTTGTTTTTAGGATGTTAATTTTGTGAGGGGGAAAAAACAAAACAACTTTGTTCTACGAGTTAGTACGGTTATGATGATACCAAATTTATATTTTTTTTAGATTTTACTACTTATAAAAAAAACCTGTGAAAAAAGTTAATTCATAACTATTTATTTTAAATTCAGTAAAATTGTAGAATTATTTTTTTTTGTGTGTTTTGAGCTGTAGTTTTTATTATTTTTGGGATCCGTACACTTTTTTATCTTTTTATTCATTTTTTTGTGACCCATTGCAATCCTGTAATATAAATTTGCTATTACCATAACCAGACTAAAGCCCCCGTCTCACATAGCGAGATCGCTAGCGAGATCGCTGAAGCGTCACCGATTTTGTGACGCAACAGCGACCTTGCCAGCGATCTCGCTACATGTGACACGCAGCGGCGACCGGCCCCCCTGCTGGATGTTGCTGATCGTCGTTGAATGGCCTGGACCATTTTTTCATCGTTGGTGTCCCGCTGGCCAGCGCGCATCGCTGCGTGTGACAGCGGGAGACCAACGATCAGCGAGCTCCCAGCTGGGACGCTGGGAGCTGGTATCCAGGGTAAACACTGGGTAACTAAGCGCCACGCTGCGCTTAGATACCCGATGTTTACCCTGGATACCAGTGTGCTCGCTGGTCCTGATCGCTTGTGAGTCTGCCTATGTGACAGCTCACCAGCGATCAGCTAACGATGTCCCAGCGATCCCATCCACGTCGGATCGTTGGTGGGATCGCTGGGACATTGAAGCGTGTGTTGGGGCCCTAACTTGTAGGACAAAGTTGCTTTGTTTTGTTTTTCCCCTCACAAAATTAACATGGCAATTCTGCCATTTAGTTTTTTTTTTATGTTTGGCATTGAGATAAATATTTTTTATATTAAATTACTTCGGACAATTATGTGTGCAATACAAAATTTCAGATTCATTTTGCTAATTTCATTAAGGGCAAAAGGGGGTGATATAGTTCTAAAAAATATTTTTCTTTTAGTCCCCTTAGGACACTTGGACCTGCAATCGTTTTATTGCCTGTAGAATACACTGTGATGCTGAAGTATTGCATTCTATAGTATAACTAGCTGAAGAGCCCTGAATAAGAGAAAAGAGCTACCGTAGAAACGCACACTAC
>VIAB01006331.1:91834-102886 GCA_009801035.1 Oophaga pumilio
CATACACACATACATACATTCAGCTTTATATATTAGATTATTAGTTTCTTTAAAGCTCAGCTCAGACCCACTATCGCATTGGAAGCTCTCTCACTCCTAACCCCCTAAATGCTGCTGTCAGGATTGACAGAGGCATCTAAGAGTTTACACTAAGTTAGCCCCAAATGCAGCATTTACCCTGGGGTACTGGTTATATAACACAGCACTGCATCGGGCAGATTAAGCCCCTACATCCGGAAAGTATCCACATCCACTATAAATGTAATGCAGATTTTGAGAAGGGTTTAACATGACATTTAAATGGATAATAGTGGGAAGTTGTTATAAGAGGTACCGAGACGGAAGTTGTACCCTGGCCCTCGTGTGTAAGTGGGTCCAAAGTCCTCTATGCCACATGGAAAGGCAGCAATATTATGAATGGGAAATGATAGTTTTGGGGGGATCTGATACCGATTTTGTACTAGAGTCTCAACTTACGCTTCTATGTTTACACATCGTGGTAAACTATTTTTTTCTTAAAAGCAAAATTAAATCCCAAAAAAGAGAAAATAGTAAAGTTACCAAAGTGAAGGACTACCTGCCCAGATTGCTAAAATCCATTGCCATTCCTTGGAAGCCCAAAGGAAAATATTCTGAGGGCTTATCTTCTAGAAAGAGAACATATGATCAGGATACATCATCAATAGCAGCTAATAGGTTATTTGTAAGTAAACTTTAATAAATAAACCATAGTCTCAAGTGATTGATTCCAAAGTCAGCTCCAAATGGGGGTTGACTTTTTTTACTGAATCAGAGACTGGGCCGATTGGAGAATCCTCTGATATTCTGGTAAAAGGCTTCGAGCTCCGGTCACAAAAGTTGGAAGGATTGGAGATTGGAGGATCCTTTGGTATTCTGGTAAATGTCAGCGAGCTCTATTCACGAAAGTTGGAAGGATTGGAGGTTCCTCTGGTATTCAGGTGAACGGCTGCAAGCTCCAGTTACGAAAGTTGGAAGGATTGGAGATTGGAGGCTCCTCTGGATTTCTGGAAAACAGCTGCAAGCTCCAGTCACGAAAGTTGGGAGGATTGGAGGATCCTCTGGTATTCAGGTGAACGGCTGCAAGCTCCAGTCACGAAAGTTGGAAGGATTGGAGATTGGAGGTTCCTCTGGATTTCTGGAAAACAGCTGCGAGCTCCAGTCATGAAAGTTGAAAGGATCAGAGAGTGGATGATCCTCTTGTATTCTGGTAAAAGGCTGCGAGTTCCTGTCACGAAAGTTGGAAGTGTTGGAAATTGGAGGATCCTCTGGTATTCTGGTAAAAGGCTGCGAGTTCCTGTCACAAAAGTTGGAATAGTTGGAAATTGGAGGATCCTCTGGTATTCTGGTGAGCGTTTGTGAGGGGCAGTCATGAAAGTTGGAAAATGCTTCAATAAGAATAAAATAATTCTTAGATTTTTAATGGATTATTGGAGTCTCATTGATCTCTTGAAGTCTCTTAAAGTCTTGTGTATTATATAATTTAGTTTGCAATTCTGACTTTATCCTAATCTGTATTTAGTTTTTATACCCATCTACTAATTTTACCCAGATGCCAATTGCTTCCAGTGCTACTTCCAATCTCGTATTATTCTATACTTGTTTTCCAGTCTTTGGTCAGTCTTTTCTTGTCCTCCAGTTTACCGTGTGCTTAAAGAGTAACCATCGTTTTCATTTTTATTTCGTAAATCAAGAGTACACATGAAAATAAGAAACTTTTTAATGCATCTTATCAGAGAAATCCACTTCTTTCTCCACTTGGATTGATCTTTTACTATCAATATATGAGTGAAATCTGGATTATGAAGACAGATTTTTACATTACTGAAATAAGAGATGACAGTTTGTGCTTGTAAAGTTCTATGGAGATGGGAGGAGGAGTTAGAGGCACAGACATTCTGCTGGAAGTTCCATAAAACCAACTGACATCTCCAACCTCAGCAATGGGAAAATCTGTATTCAGTGAAAACAGATTTTACTTGCATATTGAAAGTTTTTAAAGTGAATGAGGAAAAAGAAGGAGATTTTTCTGATAAGATATTGTTATATCTGTCAAAGGCTCAAAAAGGCTACCTCAGACAGACTTACAAGCCATACCATCTGGCAGATTCCAGAGGAACCCTGGCCTTCATCCTTTAAGTCTTGTAGGTATCTAGTCTTAAAACGGGGTCCACTCGATTGTTTCCACAGAATACCTCCTATACGGAGGAGCGAGACAAAGGCAAGAGAATAGTCGAGTAGTCGGGTCAGATCCAGGAGGTCGGTGTGCGGACGAAGTCGTAAAGAAGGAGAATAGACAAAAAGCAAGTGGCTGAAAAAAATCAGGAGTATCTACTGGGAGAATAGCAAGGGACAAGTTACACAGAATTAAGTCAGATTCTAACTGGCAATGGACACGAGGAGCTTAAATAGCTTGCTACCCCATTCAAACCACAGAGCAGTTAACTATATTTCCAAGTCTGGATGGAACTACAAGTCCCAAGTATACAAAACTAGAACTCTTGACCTGGGTCAGCTGCAAAGATAGTGTGGTGCCACCTGGCGACAGAAGCAGAGGCAGGGAGGGCAGGCACCGATACAAATGTCATAGACATATTACAAAAGTTGCTTATTTTCATGTGTACTTGATTTATGAAATAAAAAAATGAAATGATGATTAGGCCGGGGTCATCCTTGCGAGTGTGATGCGAGAAACTCGCGCGAGTCTCTCACATCAATACCCGGCACTGCCTCCCGCACTCATACTGGAGTGTGCAGCTGCATAGAAATACATGTAGCCGCACACTCCGGTCCCGAGTGCCGACGGCAGTGCCGGGTATTGATGCGAGAGTCTTGCGTGAGTTTCTCGCATCACACTCGCAAGTGTGACCCCGACCTTACTCCTTAAGACCTTGTGAGATTTTAATACTTTAGATCTCGCTGCATATTATTAGTGTTTTTTCATGCCCTTTTTACTGATAAGATGATTCAAAAAGTAACTGACTTTCATTTTGGAGATCCAGTCATAGGAAGGAAGCCTTCAGAGCAAAGCTCACTGGGAAAAATATCCTAAGTCATATTACAAGACTCGTTAAAGGGTTGATTGTGACTTGTAGGATCGTTACTTCCAATAGGTGGCGCTATAGAGTACAAGTCCTCTTTTTTTGAAGAGGCAATTTGCATGGGAAAAATATGTAAATTAGTCCTTCCTTGAAAAAAAAATGTAGCATTTTTTTCAGCTCAAAGATTTATACATCGGCAGCAATGTGATATTACATATCTTACCTACATCATAACAGAATTTTGTTATGTCCAACTTCTTCTTGGTTCATGAACTTAGCAAGTTGAAAAGCAGCAAATGTTAAAGAATGTGTTCTAGATAATAATATAACAGCCAGTCTGGCTTCATAAAAGGGCAATTTTATCAAACAAATCCACTGGGGTTTTGCGAGGCAAGTGTTGGAGGTGGATTTGGTATATTTAGATTTTTCTAAAGCATTTCATCCTGCAGCTCTCAGAGGCTTGATGTAAAATTTGAGGTTGATTGGGCAGGAACATATAATTTATAACTGTTCGCTCGAAAACTAGATAAAAATCTATATCTAAAAAATAGTTATAACCTGCTTATACTAGACTAATGAATAAGTGGAACTCCCCAGGGCATCTGTATTAGAGTTAATAATGTTTAACTTGCTTAAAACAGTGTAAAAGTTAGAAATTGCAGCGGCCACAGCACGGTAGAGCCCATTCGAGATATCTAAAAGGTCCCTTACATTAAATGTTCCATTATCCTAATCCGCAGGACCAGCCGACTATCTAATATGTATTTACAGCCAATGATTACCATCGGCAACTTTAGAGGTAAAGCAGAATTGGCCACATTGGATTTACACCTCCTCTCTTTTTTCCCATGTGAGATAAGCCTCTGCTAAAGGAGTGTGGCAGCGGCTTACTCCCCTCGCCAACATGCCTCTGCCCCTGTAAGGGTTGCACGAGCCAGAGTGTCCTGTTCTTACCCTAAGTAATAGTGAAATTGATCCCTGGGTGTTAAAGTCTGGGGGGAAAGGGCGGCACAAATACCACATAAAAAGAAATTCCTTTATTTAGCAATCCATGAAAACAGGTAAATCCATGGTAAAAGCATTAAAAAAAACCTTGACACATTTATGGCATATCACACACCTGTAGTTATAAGCATACAGTATGCTTATACAGTGGCATGTTTATGACTAAGGGCATGTGGTACGCCAGAAATGCGTCAAGGCTTTTAATGTTTTTTCCCATGGATTTACCTGTTTTTAAGGATTGCTAAATAAAGAAATTTCTTTTAATCAAATGGTTCTGCCGACCTTTACCTCCAGACTTTAATATTATGGCTACTTCTTACCAGCAGGATACGGCACCCACCGGCAGCATTGTCTCAGCTTTGCATTGATATACAAGCGTGGTGAGCTCAGTTTTTTCTTTTTACTCTACCTGGTCTCTAGGAGAGTGACTGTCACGTGTTTAACGTGACAGAGAGGAGCCAGAAGACCGCAGCATCTGATTTCTTTTAGCAGTGCAGGGGTTAACCTGCTCAGTGTAGAGTTCTTGGACGCTTTCCTGCATTAAGGCTCTCAGTTGTTCAATGTTAGCCACTCCCATCTCCTATGTAATCTGGGTTCTGGCTAGCACTCATTGCCAGAGCTAGCTTATGGTGGTTTGTGGTTGTTGTTTGAGAAGGCGTTGGATGGATTTTTCTGAGACTCTTGCTAGGTTTTGGGTGTCTGCTAATTCCCCTCCTCCTGCTTTGGTTTTTCTCCATCCTTCACTCCCCAGTGTTTATCTCTGTTGTTTGATTGAGTATATTTGTATTAATGGTATTTTCCTTTATCCCTGTTTGTATTACCTTGTTAGTCTGGTTGGTGTATCACGGTAAACTACTACTCCCCTCTTTCCTGGGTGGGGGAAGGGTACAGACTGAGGGCGGATTCATGAGCTAAGGCAAGGTACGTGGCCCTGGCGGCTTCACCATCAGAAGTAATCTGGGGAACAGGGCGAGCTAGGGCTTCCCTAGTGTTAGGGACAGGGAAGGAGCCCCTCGTCCCTGGACATGCAACAACAGAGCCGTGACAGTAACCTTGCCTTCTCTAAAGATCTTTCTCCATAATCAAAGGTTTTTGTATGAGGCAGCAAGCCAGGACCCAGCATTTTAGTAAGGAAGGAGCCACACAAGTGTACAAAAATAAACTCTAATTTATTTGTGGAACTGATGCACTGCATATACAGTATGTAGCAGGTATAAAGCTTGTTCTTTACATCTTCTACTTTACACAGAGGTTCAGCCTGGCAAGCTCAGTTTCTGTCCCCTTCATCTCCTGTGCTGTTTCAGGGTTCCCACTAACCGACATCTATACCTCTCGAATCTCCGGCTCTGTACCACAGAAGCCAAGCTTACTTGTCTGTTTCACATCTTACTCTTGTGAGAACCCGGACTTGCGTTATGTATTAAGATCAAGACAGACACATTTTCTATCCAGGAGCAGGCATATTATCTATGTGACCTTCTTTTGGTATTGGCTCAGTTTGGGGATTCGATCCGCTAACCTGTTGCTGTGTGGTCTTTTCCCTTGTCTGCTGAGCTATTGCCTTTTCTTCCCTGTCCAAATACTGATGGTTCCAATTGTCTTTGTTCCCCCTTGTTAGTTTGCTCCTTTCCAGGTTTTTTCCATCTTCCCGTTTTGGTCTGCCCTATCACATTCTGGGTTGGCTTTTATATGTTGATCCTGCACTGCACTGCTTTTCCTTGCTGGCTATACCTCTAGGTGGACTTGGGTTTAGCAGTTCCAGCCGTTCAGCTAAGGGGTTTATCTTGCATGGTAAACACCAGCTGAATTCCTGCAGTAAGTCTTTTTGCTTTCCTTCCCAGTTCCTCTTCCTATCACCTCCTTAGGTTTCTGGGAGGTTATACTTGTTTGGTTTACTTTAGGCTCTCCTTAGCTTTCCCTCTCTTCCATATGTGAACATGTTTTAATTTTCTGACTCTGAGTTTTCGTATCTTCCTGCACACTTTCCTCTCCTCTTGTTGGAAGTGTGTTGCGGCGTCTTCTCTGGTTTCTCAGGTGGTAAGAGAAACCCCTTGATTGCCTTTTAGGGAGCTAGGTCTGAGATGTTTTCTTGTTGTGGGGCTAGTGTCTTTCTAGTCTGTACAGGGACCAGTTGAGTGTGGGAGCGGTGTCTCCCTGTAGTAGGTCTTCCCTTTTTTTCCGTTAGCTGTGAGCGAGTGTGTGTTACGTTCAAAACACCTTTCACACACCAGTTCTGCAGCCTAGTTCGTCACACTCTCTGAGACTCATCTCACCCTATATATAGAAGTGAACTTTGTCTTTCTATGAACTAAGAAACTCTTCTCTATGCTCCTAAAACTCCTCCTGGCTGCAGGGGTGGGCCAACTGTTGACCCCTCTTTACTCTACATTGTTCATTTTACTTCTCCCCAATATTATTACATTTGAAAGGCAAAACAATACTACAAACAATTGCCTCAAACATCATCATATAAAAAATGTGTTAGTAAAGCACATCAGAGCATAAAATCACAATAGCAGCATCTTTTCAGTTTCCTTCTTCTTCCTCTAACTATACAGTATTTCTTTTTGCTGCTTTGGTGCCACACAGTGAAGTCCTCTAACCATTCTTCTAATCATTTAGTAGTTGCTTATGGAGACTGCTCATGGGTGTCTACCTAAGGATTCCCTGTGGGAAAGTCCAAACTTCCTTATGTATAGAGATGAGCAGATCACTTCACACAATCCTTGTCCATGGTCCAGATCACAGCTCTTTGGACTTGGATAGGAGCTGTACAAATTTCCTAAACTTCTGGGTTTTCTGGCTTGGCGTTTTATTTGTCGATTTGGCATGACATGCTCTGTACAGCACACAGGTGACATTTCACTAGCCCAGATAGGCAATTCGTGAAGCTTCAGGTCACGGCTAGAGAGCACTGACCTGGATCGTGGACCAGGGTTTCGCCAAGTGATTTGCTCATCTCTGCTTAGGTGGATTAAGCATGAAGAACTCACCGTCCTGTAGACTCCACTCCCCAGTTTAGCCCATATCAAGCTCATTAGCCCAGAGGGTCTATATCATACCTGATGGGCCTTGTGACAGATATGTTATGAAATCAGGACTTCAAGAACTGTTTGGGGAACAAAACTGCATACACACAGAGCAGCATTGCCTGCTAAGGATAGTGAAAGGCAGGAGTATGTGCTCACTTGGCGGTGTTGTGTGAGGGCACAACACCTGTAAACGTGTGTAACTGTTACTGCGGCCCCTTGGCTGGAGAAGAAAAACTTGTTCCTGATGAATAATAGTAGAGGAGGATGATATCACGTTGAACGGGTTCCGCTGCGGTAAATGAGAAGCCTTTTGTGTTCCAAAGTGGTTCTTTATTGTTCCAATGTGTTTCGGTACCGGATAGGCGCCTTTCTCACAGCAAAGAAACAAATATCAGGTCTTCGGAGCAGCATTCAAAATAAAAGTATTAATATATTTAGTTTTATTAATTTTCATGTGAGCAACATCCAAATTACTCTTTTGCCTCTGGACAGCCCCTAAGTCTCTTGATAGGTGACCATTTGTGATTGGGCTTGTCATAAGTGTAAACCTTTCAATCCTCGTGTGTATACATACAATGAAGACCGAAAGAGTTAAACATGTCTTCTAAACTGGTTGAATAAGGTATATGTGGCGCAACAAAATTTAATTTAGCCTTTCTACAGAGAATAGAGTGGTTTAAATGCTATCAATTTGTTTATAATCTTTGCAACCAGTAATCTTATGATTCACAAACACCGGCATGCTGTTCATTCATTATTAGTTACAATACTCTCTCCGCTGTAAGAGAAGTCTTTTTGTGTTACATTTTTACCTTAAGTACTTTGCCTTTCTTTCCGTATTGATCCATGTTACATAAATTGTGCCTCTTCCCAATATTCCCCCAGGTATTTGTTGGAGATAGGGCTTCACTTAAAGAATGTGGCACAGCTTCAGTTTCCTCTAATTCATTTCTCAGGTTAGTCGATGTCTGGATGTAGTCGTCACATCACCACACAAAGGACCATTATTTTTATAGAAACTCTAGTGCTTGTTACTAATGCTTTCACTCAATTTCTTATACTTAACTATGATATTCTGCCTTTGAGAGTCAATTTAAAGGAATGTTGATACCTAGAAAGCAGCGTCATGCTGATATATTTCAAGCTGACGTTTCCCATTGAAGGAAGATGGAAAATCAAAATGATTCCTCATCTTTCGCGACTTATTGTGACCATTGTAAAATTTATCCACATAAAACTTTTCAATTTACAAATGGAAAGGAGCGAGAAAAGAACACAATCAACCACTTTCCAAAATCTGCACTGATGAGGGGCAAGTACCCTGAAACAGCTGTCTGTAGACAAATTACTCACTTTGTCTAATATCCCTGGTCATGTTGCAAAGCTTGTTAAAAGGTCCTTTCGTTAAAAGGCATATGTCAGTAGGATCAACCCTCCTAAGCCATTTGTGTGAGCATTTAGGAAGTTGAATCAAACGATACCTTGTTATCTGCAACCTGATAAATGGTTCACAAAAAATTCACATTTTTCTTCTTTTGCAAACGAGAGGAAAATATCTCTATCAGATTAATCAGGCACAGATATCTTTTCAGCTCGTGTGCATAAAATAGTCCGGTGTTAACTCCATCAACAAGATCAACACGTTAGTCAGTATTGCACTAAGAAAATAAACCTCGTTACAAAGGTTTGGAAAAAAAATGTCAATTTTTGAGTTTTTTATTAGCCTAAAATGCAAATATATTTAACTTTGTAATATACAGTAGTCATATGACACCATTATCACAAGGCAGTCTCTGGTTGGGGCAGTCATATGACATGCTGCCACCATACAAGGCATACTGCATGTTGCAGATTTCAGCTTTCAGCAGTCATTCAGTTCTCAGACACTGTGGAAGAAAGAACTGTTTTACTTGTGACATACAATAGCCAATATCTGCATCATCAGCACCATGAAGAATACAGGAAAGTGACAGTAGTGACACAGACAAACCAATGAGAAGTCATAAACTGCAGGCTAGAGAGAAACTGTGCACATATCGAAAAGCTGTAACAGTTAATGGGAACCTGACAGGTCTCTTATGTCCTCCAAGCAACCAGCATGTGTGCATTCATATATAAATACGCTGCCTAAAAGCCCTTTCTGCTGTATATCGCATTACCATGTGTGCCAAAAAAATATTTTTCAGTTCCGTTTTTAATATGCAAATAAGTTTCAGACTAGTCGATGGGTCATTGGTTTCTCCAGACTAGTCGGCCCACTCAGCATGTTATCACTCCCCTGTAGGCGTGATAACATGATTTGCAAGAGACAACGTCATCACTGTCCTCTGCAAATCTCGCACATTCGTGTGATTGTCTTTTTTACACGTTATTGTGCCTCTGAAGCTGGGGGTAAGCTTCCTGGCTTCAGAGGTGCACTGTGTATGTCCTGAAGCAAAGAAGAAGCCCGATGTCCACGGTGGAGCCAAAGATCAGTCAACGACTCGCCAAAAGACATTGACTGGCTTTTCCTGCTCTGAAAACTCCTTTCAAGTAATAAAATCATAGAATGTTAGAGTTGGAAGGGACCTCCTGGGTCATCGTGTCCAACCCCCTGCTCAATGCAGGAGTCATTTACCCTTCTCAGACAGATGTCTGTCCAGCCTCTGCTTGAAGACTTCCATTGAAGGAGAACTCACCACCTCTCGTGGCAGCCTGTTTCACCCTCACTGTCAAAAAGTTATTTCTAATATCTAATCTGTATCTTCTCTCTTTCAGTTTCAACTTTTACATTATAGTCAAAGGTCAGCATTGTGCTTGTCCGTAAATAGTCAGGTTGAGCTTAGAGGAGACTGGACAGGGTTAAAGAGTAACGTGACAGATGATTAATGCTGTTGGATCCACAGGCTGCACAAATCATACAAGGGTTGTGTTATTGCAGCCAGGTATGTCCTGCTCCGAAACACTGCAGGATTTCAGAGAGATCATACTTTGAAAAGACGTCCCAGTTGAGATAAGTCCCAAGCCAGCTTCTCTCCGCTCCCCTAGACTGACAGGAGACCTGACAGTGCTGATAGGATTGTCCTTCCAAGGGTGGTCTCTCCATATTGCACAGCACATTTAGGGCTACCTTCAGAGAAGTACAACTTCAGTCTGAACCATATTAAAGATTAAAGGGTTTGTCCGGCCTTAAGCTACAAGTCTACAGTCACTCCATGTGACTGCAAACTTGTGGATCATTACAATGCGTGCACTACACCCTATGATGATTCTCCGGAGCCAACTCCAGGAGTGGGTGGTCACAAGACCGCAAGTATGCATATTTGCATACTTCCGGCCACATTAGGACTAGACTTGTCTGGCCTCGCTCAATGCACTTGCACATCTAGTCGTCACGTGAACGCATGTATGCAACTCACATTCTTGTGGTCACGCGTGCCCGCTCCTGGTGCCAACACCTGAGAATGCTTGCATTGTGAACTGCATTCACTGTGAGGATTCTCGAGTCTGCACTTACATACAGTGACTGCAAACTGGTAACCTAAGGCGGGACAACCCTTTTAATTGTCCTTTATTTCTAGAAATGTTATTTTGACAAATACTAAATGATGAATTTATGGTTATGGTTTTTTAAAGATCAGTTTGTCTGAAGGGTTACATTATATGCTTTTCACCAAGTGATCCTAACTTTAACTTAAAGTGGAGGAGTTATGTACGGGGCGCAGTGAGCCTTTTCATTTTTCACTATTGCATTTACTTCTGATCTGTGGGTATAAATGTGGTCAAACCCAGTCCAGCCGATGAGGGTAGGATGTCTTAAGAAATAGAAATACATTTTCCCTTATTTTCTGCAATGAGCTAGCTCCTAGACAAGGTTGTGCTTTTCTGTTAACATCACCAAGTTTATGTATGTATATATATACTTCCTTCTCACCCCCCCCACTGGGGGTGGTCTTTGTTGTCCTTTCTCATTCTCG
>VIAB01006332.1:5987-23764 GCA_009801035.1 Oophaga pumilio
AAAAAAAAAAAAAAAGAAGTCTTTTCTCCTCCATTCTTTTGATTTTTTTTTTATACATCAAAGGAAAATGAGGGTAAAGAAAAATTGGCAGGCAAAGATATACATTGTTCTCGTGACAAGATGACTATCCTGAGGAGAATGCCTTCTCCATCGGAAGTGAGAACTCCCTTCTCCATCCTCCCTGGATACATTGTCTTAGAGGTTGCGCTATACAGTATGTTGCCATGGAAACGCAACCTGCTGCTGCTACAAAGTTTCAACACTGGCAGCTGAAGGGAACCGGCGTAAGGAGCAGCAGAATAAACAATATTTTGATTCATTGGAGAAAAAGAAGGTTACAAAAAAAAAACAAAAAAAAAAAAACAGGGAATGAATGCTGGTATTGTCCAAGTCTTTCTGAATCTGATTTACCATATCATAACCCCTAGGAAGAAGAAAACATCAATATCCCTAAGGAATGGAGATGTTTCTATGGAAAACCTAGGAATTTTAGGCCATAACAGATCTGGTGTAAAAATCAAAGAGATCAAAGGCAGAGCTCCCGGGAGTATAGATGCATTGCTGAATTAAAGATGGACTATGTAGACTACAAAGTGCCTCTCTCTTTATTCAGGCCTCTGTTCAATTTCAAGGGAGGCGCTGTCTCCACATCCTATCTGAGCTAGGCAGGCAGTGTCGGACAGGCGTGCAAAGGGTGATGATAACCTGAAAAGCTGGAGTCCGAAGTTTTTTTTTTAAATAATAAAAAATATAAAAGACAAATCTATTATTAATTACAAGCGTATTTTTTTGTTAAGTAGTTTATTGTTATCTGCAATCTCTACAGATATCACCGGAACTTCTATGTGCCACGTAGCGAAAAGAACCTTGGTGGTTCTGTGGGATCCTAAGATCTTCCCAGAGGTCTTTGCTTTTGACATCTTCATATTGTGAGCGGTAAGATAAAAAAAAACATTTATGGCCACCGTTTCTTAAAAACGTCAGCAGTTTATAGAAGTTAAGTCAATTTTTACGCCTCTCGTTTCTCTTATTCTATCTTATGTCTCCTTTCATTGATTTCAATCACTTTAAGTCTAGGTTCACACGTGGCATTTTTACTATTTTTCCTTCTCTTGGCAGTAAAGAAGCTGCCTACAAAAAGAAGGTTTTAGTCCATTTTTGGTTTTTTTTGGCTGCTTATTTTCTGCATTTATCAGTGCAGATTACTTGTCATTTGTCTACAGAACATGTTTAATAAAGTCAGTTTTATTCTCCAAAATGCAACGAAAATGCATTTTTTTCAGCGTTTTTGCATTTTCTCATTGCTTCCTAATGCGGCAAAAACTGCTGCAGATTTGAAAAAAAAAACCCAGCCGTTTACCAGATCAGTCTGGAAAAAAAGCAAGTGTGTGCGTGAGATTTGTGAAATGTCATAGATTGTGCTGGTACTGTAAAAAGCAGCTTTAATTTGCATTAAAATTAGCAAAAAATTGCATATTAAAATCGAAACGTGTGAACATAGCCTTAGGTTATCACAGAGTTTTAACGTCTTATTTCCGAATATGATCTGCTCTTAATTCTACTGTTACAATCGCATCGCTTTATTTCGGGTGAATGTGAATCTTTGCCTTTTTTTAAAATCTTGACATACATTGAATAATAAAGTAAAAATGGGCAGAATCATTTTTTTAGTGGATCTGAAAGTCAGGTTAACGCAAAATAAAGCAAAACGAAAACAAACCCTAAATAGTTGGTTAAGTTTAGTGACGTCTGAGGCATCAATGTGTGTTGAAATGTTTAGCGTCAGCAATAGATTTTCCGCATTGGTGGTCGTTCTGCTATTTTGTATTAGGGCCAGTGTTTTTCTAGAATAGTGATCTTAACACGGGAAATATGACTTTAAACGGCCCCAATTTTTGGGCGGTATTAAATATTTGGGCCATGGTTGCATCAGTCAGAACCAAATGTTATTTATATTACGAGCAAAACAGATATAATTAACAGATGTAAAATCCTTCCGGTCATCAGTGACAATCACAAACATTATCAGCGTACTAATTATGGCAGCTAATAATACAGGATGAATCTGAAGTCCAGTGTACATCTAGCCTAAATCTGATTTTTCAGTCAATTTTAACCCCCTCAGTTCTGTCTTACAGTCCATTTTTGTGACAGCCTATTCCGTCAGCCATAGCGTTATTTATTTTTTTCTCTTGACTTCGTTGTATAAGGCATTCTTTTTGAAGAATTAGTTGAAGTTTCCAGTTACTTTATTTTTCTTAATTCACTTTTATTAACTCTTTGCTGCTCACCCTGCAGCATAAATAAGCCTATTACCTTTTCACACAAGTTGGTTCAATTACAGCAATACCAAATATTCTTCGGTTTCGCCATTTTTTGCCCAATAAGAACACATTTTCTTGTCATATTCCAAGAGCCATAATGTTTTTCATTTTCTACTAATGGGCCCTTATATGTGGGACAAGTCCTAATTTTTTATTTTATCTATTTTTGTTTGGGGGGGGAGATGGGTTTTGAGGAAAATAAGCAATTATAACATTACTTTTTTGACCATTTTTCATTGTTTGTTCTATGGTGTAAATAATAGGATTCATTTTCATTTATTAAATGGGTCAGCATTATAACTGTAGCAATTACAAGTATGCATATTTTTTACAAACTACCACTTTCTTTGGAAAAATGTTTTTTTTTTTTTTTTTAAAAATTGTGCATTTTCTCTATTTACCAATGTTAATTTTTTTAAGTTTTACTAAGGGACTTCATAATGGTATATTTGGATTGCTAATATTATGCTTTGGTATACCAAATAATCATTATCCATCAGTCTTCAGCATGATCTCATAGCCATACAGCCATGGCAGGCCTTAACGCCCTTGTATATGCAATGGCAGTTTAGCGGTATTCCAAAATTGTGTCCACAGACCATTGACGACAAAAGGAGCCCCCACCTTCTCATACACTACCTAGATGGTGAGGTCTCATCTCTTACACCTACACCATCCAATTGAAATAACTGTTCATCCTTTTGGAACACATTGTCAAAATTGATGTATCACTGTGTTAAATGTGCCATCAGTTAAGGAGATCAGCAATCATGCTCAGTAATAGAGAACACTTAGCAATCTTGCACCTATTAGATCTTGATGGTGTCAGGTTAAAAAACTTTTACTGGAGCAGAGTTTTGCATTCTCAGATCTTACATAGATTAAAAGTAACTACAGTGACTGGCAGCTGGAGCTTTTTCAAATAAAATGTTTAGCGTTGGTCAAAATAATTACATTTTAATAACCCAGATTTGTCAGCATTTGGTTAAGCTTGCCATTATTTTTTAGATAGTCATTAGTCAACCTTTATTCCTCCGAATTCCCCTCTGTACTATCAGCTTAATCGAGTGTGTTTGCTTTCTTATTATGAAAAGTGGAGTAAGGGTACCGTCACACTCAGCGACGCAGCAGCGATCCCGACAACGATACGACCTGGCAGGGATCGTGGCTGCGTCGCTTTGTGGTCGCTGGTGAGATGCCAAACAGTCAGATCTTCCCAACGATGAAGCAACGATCGGCGACCCGTGTAACGATGTGTCTCCTATGTGTCTCAGTGCTGAGTCGCTAGCGAGATCGCTGGTAAAAGGTGTCAAACACACCGATGCATGCTACCCAGTGGGATCTCAATGACCAAAGAAATGTCCAGGCATTTCTGACATGACCAGCGATCTCACAGCAGGGGCCTGATCGCTGGTAAGTGTCAAACATAGCGAGATCGCTGCTGAGATCGCTGTTGCGTCACAAAACTTGTGACTCAGCAGCGATCTCACTAGCGATCTCGCTTATTGTGACAGGGGCTTAAGTCTCTGCCAGACTTCTCTGTAGGTGACTTATCTCCCGTGCAAACAAAAAGAATGTGGCATGTTATAATCCAATAGCAAATCTCAGAAAAGTACAGGACACTGCCCAAATATATATATATTATGTGGGTTGACGATATTAATCTAAGGCTGGGGTCACACATGCGAGAAACCGCTGATATGTGAAAAAATTGAGGGTTCGGTGGCTTAGTAGAGATTATCGTATTACAGACATTTTGGCAGGTTTGATTGCATTGCAGAGTTTGCTGCTGCCACGTATTAGAAATAATCCTTTCCTTGACAATTCAAATAGATTCTATTCTGAAATACTACCGCTGATAGCTAAAAAAATTGAGGGTCCAGTGGTGTAGTAGATATTATCATATTACAGACATTTAGGCAGGTTTCATTGCTTTCCAAAGTTTGTTCCTACCACCTTCATATCTGCTGCTGGAGGCCGGTACCAAGTCGGATCCTGTGACAGTACACATGCTACTGATGCCTAGAATTGTGTGCCCAAGTTCTATCAGGATTTCTCCCTTCTCCTACTCCAGTTACTGCACCTCCTCCTCCTTCATCTCAGAATTATCGTCCATATCAGTTGCAAGTTGGAAGCACTGCAGCACTGCCTCGGTGAAGAGGCAACAGGCTCTGCTTAAACTCATATGCTTACTGTAGGTGACAAACAGCACACTGGAGCAGAGTTGCTGAAAGAGCTAACAGACCAGACATTTAGGGCAGCACAATGGCTCAGTGGTTAGCACTGCAGCTTTGCAGCGGTAGGGTCCTGGGTTCAAATCCCACCAAGGTATTCTTCTCATCCTCCGCACATAACTGATGAGTGACCATGGATGTCTGACATCTGTGCGGTACTCCAAAACTTTGAAGAATCAAACAAGAAGCTGAATGGCAGTGATGACATAAATAGCATGACCATCCTGCTTCTGTGTCTATTCAATTGCTCACTGAAGCTTTGCATGCAGACCAGGTGTCTATGGGGGAAGAAAGAAGACAAGGTGTTACTACCCAGCCCTGCCTCATCTCATCTTCTCAGCATGGATTGGGTGATAATGAGGATGATTGTTCACTGCGCTACATAGGGTACTAAGAAGACCAGCTTCTCATTTGTTCAAAGTGGATGGCATCAAGAGGAGGAGAAGGAGGAGGAGGTTGAGGAGATGGAAAGTCGTGAACACTTGACTGTTGGGAATCTGGCACACATGGCAGACTTTATGTCCCACTGCCTTTCAAGTGACCCTTACATTATGCGCAATTTGGGCACCACCAATTACTGGTTGTTTACCCCTCTTGATCCCCGCTATAAGGAGAATTTTCCATTTCTCATTCCAGCAGGGGAAAGGGCTAATAAAATGGTGAAATACTAGAAGGCCTTGTAGAAGAAATGGTAAAAAATTCCCATCTGACAATGCTAGCAGAAGAGGTCAGAGTTCTTTGGACAACCAAGAAGTAGAGAGGAGGGAGACACTATCAAAGATCTGGGACAGTTTCATAAGACCCTCCCAGCACCGAGGACATGATTTCCGGGGTACTCTGACAAGGAGGGAAAAATTAATGAAGATGGTGGAGTACCTAGCCGACCGTACCAGCGTCCTCCGTAATTTCTCTGTGTCGTACATCAATTGTGTGTCCAAACTGGACACGTGGTATGAACTGTCCTTCTACACCTTGGAGGTGCTGGCCTGCCCTGCCACTAGAATTTTGACAGCACTGGTTTTTAGTACTGGTGGGGGCATAATAACTGATAGGCACATCCGCCTGTCAACTAAAAATACTGACAGGCTGACTCTCATCAAAATGAACAAGGCCTGGATTGGCCAAGACTCAGCAACAGCGGAACATAAAGTCAAATAATAAATTCCTTTTTTAAGGGTGTATTCCCCGGCATGCCTTCCCACTCAAACAAGGATATAAATTTCTGGTTTGATAACTTTTAATGTCCTCCTCTTCCTCCTCCACCGTATCTACAGGGTCATGATCTGACTATTGTTCCTAATTTTTCAAGAGTGTGCCTAATGACCTACTATTTAATTTATAAAGTCATACTTGTAAAATCATCTTACATTTATACAGGGTGGGCCAGGGTGATACACCTAAATAAAATGGAAATGGTTGGTGATATTAACTTCCTGGTTGTGTCACATTTGTATATGGGAGGAGGAAAACTTTTCAAGATGGGTGGCGACCATGGCGGCCATTTTGAAGTCAGTCGTTTTGGAGCCAAACTTTATTTTTTCAATGTGAAGAGGGTCATGTGACACATCAAACTTATTGAGAATTTCACAAGAAAAACAATTGTGTGCTTGGTTTTAACTGCAAATTTATTTTCCCCAACATGTCTGTCGTCAGGTGGACATGTACAGTAACTGCGTTGGTCAGGGCAAGCGTGTCATTATGAGACATACTGCTGCAAGGCAGGGTTGGAACCCCCACGAAAAATTGAGCTGGATGGGGACCGAGTACCAAGGAATGTACGCAACCATGATGTTGCTGAAACGCAAAGTGTCAAGAAGCCTAAACAGCAAGATTTCAATGGCAAGCAGTCTATAAATATACCCTTTTAGTATTTGGGCCTGTGGCTGGATGGGTGGGTTGTTGGCTGATATTTTCTCTGTGTTTCAAGGCCTGGGGTAAGGACAACTGAACGTTACGCTGGGTCAAGGAAGTGGATGTGGTTGCTGATGGTGCTTGAGAATGTGTAACAACAGTTGCGGAGCTGCACACATCATTCCCTGCATACTGGACCGGGGATTGACAACCATGTAGCACCCTGTGTTCTTTCTTCCTTCGTCTCTACCTGGTCCACATACAAAACTTCCTCTTTAATTTTGAGCAGGAAGCGTTTGAGTAGACACAGATGTTTACACTGATTATGGCCATTTTGGTTGATTCCTCACCGACGTCATACATCCATGGCCACTCATCACTTGTTATGTGTAGAGGCTGAGCAGAATACAGATGAGCGTGTTTGAGCTAGTATTCAACTTCTGCCCACTGCTGCTCACAAAACCTTGTCAAGAACATATAGTTGTGCTCAAAAGTTTTTTTGCTTTCTTGGCCTTTTTTCAGAGAATATGAATGATAGCACCAAAACTTTTTCTCCACTCATGGTTAGTGGTTGGGTGAAGCCATTTATTGTCAAACTACTGTGTTTTCTCTTTTTAAATCATAATGACAACCCAAAACATGTGTGCATAAAAGTTGAGTGAGTTTCTGGAATCCAGACAGACTCTTGTATTCAAAACTACAACTCATCCTGCAAAAAACAAGCCTTCAAATGACTATATTGATGGAAACATTTAAAAGTTATGGCTGTGGGAAGAAAGGGAGAAAAAATGGGAATACCCCTGGTCCTGAAGGGGTTAAATAGTTACAGTAGGAGTGAGGGCCCTGCTCGCAAGCTTACAATCTACAAGGAAATTGGCGGATACAATAAGTGAAAAGTGCTTGGTATTTCATATCCAATAATTGTAATAAATAGGGATTGTCAGTTAAAGCCGCATGATCCGGTCATCAGCCAATATGTTTAAGAGCAATTATCAAGTGAAGTTATCATGTGCATGGAGGGTGTGGAGGCCGATGAATAGGAGGGAGCAGATTCTGAATGATATTTGGAAGGAGGGAACAGGAGAGAGTTAGATTAGTGAGTTGAGGTGATATTCTTGTTTAAAGAGATGGGTTTTTAAAGCACGCTTAAAAATGTGGGGGGTAGGTAACAGTTGGATCGTGTGTTCTAGTGCATTCCAGAGAACTGGCGCAGCAAGGGCAAAGTCTTGGAGACAGAGGTGCAAGGTTCGGATTATGGAGGATGCTAGTCTTAGGTCATCTGTAGAACGGAGGAAACATATAGGGCGATAGACAGAGATGTGGGAAGAGATATAGGGCAGTGCAAAACTGTGGAGAGCTTTGTGGGTGAGAGAAATGAGTTTATACTGGATCCTGTAGCGAATGGGCAAACAGTACTGCCACAAGGTGGAATCATCAGTGAAGCAGCTGGACAGAAATATGGCCGTGGCTGCCACATCTGCTCTTGGGTATAGAGAGACCCCAGGGCTTGATAAATGACATTAAATTGGAGAATAACTGTTCTGCTAATCAAATGTCCAGGAAAATCCTCACAACCAGGTGAGTTAGAATTTTGCCTGATTTACTAATCTTTAATGAGCAATTAATTGGATAATCCCTTTAATGTTTTTTTTTATTCCACCAAACCCATAATTCTTGTGGATTAGGGAAGAGTGTGAAAATGAGTTATAAATAAAAAGAGAGAGTGTAGGGGGATTTTCAGTAAAATGTAATTACGGTTTATAATAATATTGAGTTGACTTGAATCTTGCAAAACCAATGGAGAGTATTTTATCTCCATGTAAGATTGGAGGTTTGAATTTGCCCATCCTCCTGAGCCCAACCCTATCTATTTACCTAAAGGAAGCCATATACATTTGCTGGCTATCGAAAGAACAATGATTTGACCGATTGTTTGGCCGACTGTCATCTAGGCCGACTCTACCTCTCACACGAATGCTAGAAAGGCCAGGAGATCTTGTTTTCTCTAGAAGAAAGCTTATCTCTGGCAGAACAAAATGATTGGAAAGCTGAAATCACACATGGCTGATTGACATCTCTTTCAACAGTCAGTCGGCTTGCAGACCCCATACACATTAGGTTGTCTGCCGAACCTGTCGATATTGGAATGTTCAGCTGACATAAGTTCGATATGTATGGGTTCTTTAACTCTTTAAAAAGATTATATCAAAGTTTATCTTAATTAAAGCACACAATACTGTCCTGTTTTTAGCGATCATCTGATGTGTATTGTACAATGCAGATAACATTTTAGTTAAGTAAAATATGGTAAATCAAATGATAAGTAAAAATAGTGTTCCATATTCATAAAACAATTGGACATCACTAACTGAAAATAGAGCGGTTCATATGCATAAAACACAATTAGTGTACTTTACGTATGAATATACATAGCCAAAGTTATAATGATTTTTTTCTAAGAATATTAGTTGCATCCCTTGTACCAAATCCATTAAATTGACAACATTTATAGGATATGTAAAATCTTTATTAATGATTGATTGCAGTTAAATCATCGTGAATAATACAACATCAGGCACAATGAACATAGAACTTGCTGCTTTTGGCTTTTCATTAATAGACATGTAAAATAAATTGCATGTATAGTATAATTGACGAATATTCATTAGGAAAACATGATAAGCTGTTCAAAATTAATGTTAAAACATTTATCATTTTGTAACTAAACTCAGTGCTAGAGATGAGTGAACCTGAACTCTATAGTTCTGTGGTTCATACTGGACACGGTGCTGAACTCCGAATTTTGACTTCTCGTGGAAGTCTGTTTTCCAGCTCAGACGTACGGGAAGGAGAGAGAGAAATGGCGGTCTTCCAGCTCCAAAGTTCGGGTCCCTATTGCCTTCAATGGGGTTCAGGTTCAAGTTCAAGTTCGGGTACAGTATTATATTAGTTTGTCTGGTGAGTAGTTTGTACCATGAATTTAGGAGACATTTAAACTGCTCGATGTGGCTGCTAAATGGCCTCATATTGGCTACATAGAAGCCTATCAGAGGGTTGATCAAAATTCCATGTGCTCAGAACGATTATTAATTTGATCATTCTTTATGCACAGAGTTTAATTATTCTCGGCAGCCCATGCCCTGTTTAAAAGTCATTTCAGCCGATGAACGAATGTTTGGTTTATCCATTGGGTGATTAGCTGCCTGTTTACTCTGGCCAATTATCAGAAAATGAGGGTCCCTAGAAATGCTCCTTCCCAATCAATGTAAATACATCAGTGTAAGGGTAAGGCAAGTTTTTCTTGTAACTTTAACATTCACTTTGCCATAACACCATTTATTTTCTGGGTCACAGTATAAATGGCAAAATCTATTCATGTATATAAAATAACCACTGACCTCCAAGACGACACTGTTTCCTGACACCCCATTTCCTCATATGCTCATTTATTGTTGTTTAAAATACAAAGAAGAGAGGTAAGTATTTGCCAGATACTTCTATCATAGGAAAAACGAACCCACCATGTCCTGGTTTCCTTAAATGTCCGAACAGGAAACAATTTCTATTGAATTGGACGGCAAGTTATTGGCACAACTGATGAATATGGATCAGCCAATGGATTTCTATATATTTCTTTGAGACCAATGGTGCCAAAGTGAACTGATGTACAACAGCCTAAAGACATATTATAAAGAACCTTTAGCTCTAATCTCCCCTTAAGTGATGGATGGAATAAATGATTGGACTGAATCTTTTTCTGTGAGAATCTTTTGCAATGACTCCCTAATCTGGCTCATAAAGTGGAAGTCCTGAACAAGTAACCCACTTTTTATGGCATCGATGTGGCTTCATAAGGTGTATAGACAGCGGTTTCCCTAACTAAGCCAATCTCTTTCTTTAGATAATAAACATTTTTTTATTTTTGTTTCAGGCATTGAAAGCCGTTTCTTTCCTCTTATTTTATATGCGACTTCTTTTACTCTATGTTGATTTAAGCTTTCTTAGTGGGGACATAGAGATTTGATATGCAGAATGAACGCTGAGCTTGGCATGCTTGATTTATGAAACCGTTTTTGTTGAAGTTTAGTTGTATAGTTACAATTGTTATATTATATGCATTTGGACCAGTGCTTTTTTAAAGTAACTGTCCTAAAACTGATCCCGTCATCACTTATAACATTGGTGTCTTCAAATCAAAAGATTATAAATTACCATGCAAACAGCCATGTCGAACATGTGTCAAAATGTAGGCGTTAATTAAAATTATCTTTACGTGGCTTTTGATTCACTTTTGTCTTATGAACATGACTTCTGTGCAATGAAATTTGCGAGACTGAAGCCACTTGTGAAGGTCAAACATTCTGCAAAACCACATTAAAGACAATAATTATACTATGAAGCGCACAGGTCTGATGACGGACTTTGTTCCAGTCATCATGGTCTATATCAATGAAGTTAACTGAAGCACAGCATGTAAAACCTTGAGATTCAGCTGGTTAGTAAGGTCTAATTGATGGTTATCAGAGATTCAGACAGCAAGAGATATTAAAGCTCTGTATAATGCAGCTGTGATTAAGCAATGACCTGGCCATTAAATTTTTTCTAAGGCCTCTTTCACACTTCAGTCGTGCGACGTCAGTCAAAATCTGTCAAAATGTGAAAAAAACGGATCCGCCATTTTTTTGGCGGATCCGCTTTTTTCCCATTGACTTGCATTAGTGACGGATTTTGACGGATGGTTATCAGTTAGGTCCGTTTTTTGACGGATCCGCCAAAAATTTGGCGTCCGTCGTTTCAGAAAAACGTCCAATGCAACGTTTTTTTGGTCCGCCAAAATGGGGGACTATGGTGGATCTGCCGCATCCGTCGCTTCCATAGAAAACCATTGAAAATGCTGACAAAACTGTCCAGGGTCTCTCTCTCTCTCCTCGGTCAGGACATGCGTACCTGCATTTTCCGGATAGAAAATTTCTTTTTCCCTGGTTGTAAAGTTCATGACGGATCTGTCAGAAAAGTGATCCGCTTCCATCCGTTTTTGCACTTTTCTGACGGATCCGCCATTTTCACTCTTTGGCGGACGTCGCATGACTGAAGTGTGAAAGAGGCCTTACTGGTCCAGACTGGAACATGTAGTTTAACTTTAGTCAGGAGCTAACGTAAGTTTAGGAGATGAGGGATTAAGTATTATAGATCAGTGTACATTATTGAAAAACTATAATAAACGTAATGATGATAATCATGTTAATAAATAAATGTGCTTTCTCCCCTGGTGTTTTTGTCCAATTATTGCATGCATAGTAAAACAGTTAAGGTGCATTAATACTGCAAGATTATCATGAATGAGCATTTCTTGTGCTCATTTCAAAATAGCCTTGCAAGCTGCCAATTACCTGATGTTCATCGTGTGAAATAATTTTTAAAAATCATAATTCTCTGCGCTGGAATATCCTGTGTGAACAGCACTGGTTCTGATGAGGACAATAACAGCCTATGCACACTAAGGCTGTGTTTCCATGGTCCGGAAACACAGCGCTTTGGACGGAGCGGAAATTCCGTTCCGCCCAAAGCCCCGCCCCCTTTTGAACGCGCGCTCATTCCGGATGTGTTCAGGAACACATCCGGAACACATCCGGAATGACCGCAGGGCTACATAGCCCTGTGTTATTTCCCTTGCGGCGACTCTGCGTCGCCGCAAGGGAATAGGACATGCTGCGGTCTAAAAAGACACGCCGCAGGTCCTGAAACGCAGGTCTTCCGCCTGCGTGTTTTGCAGCATAGTGGAGACGGGATTTCTTAAAATCCCCTCCACTATGCTGTAACATCTGGACGCTGCGTGTTTGACGCTGCGCCAACACACAGCGTCAAACACGCAGCAATTCCGGACTGTTTCCTGAACGTGGAAACATACCCTTAAAGATTTATTAGGTTGTTCAGTGTGCATCATTTAGCATGGTCTTCCTGTTTAGCCCCTTCCTGACATGCGCCATACTACTACTGCTCTGCGGGAGATGCATTCCCGCAAACAGCAGTACTAGTACGGCGCGGCGATCGCGCGGCCTCATGCTGAGCGCCGCTGCGATCACGTGCAGGTATCAGCTGTATGTGACAGCTGACACCCTGCAGCAAAGCCCACGATTGGTACTAACACCCCTCTGATGACACTACTGACAGCGACATGGAGGGGCATCACGCAGGGAGAGGGCTCCCTGCATGCTTCCATCAGGCCAACGCGATGCGATCGCATTGTGCAGATTGTCTCCATGGAGGCCCTTGGCCCCAAGATTACCGCGGGGTCCTTCCGGGTCCTGCAGGGAAGGTGGCTTGTGGGAGCAGGCACTGGCATGCCTCCTTCCCTGGCTGTCAGATCCTGATCTGATACTCTGCAGTGGCAGATCAGTGATCTAATGTAATATAATAATGTCCCATCTTGGGACAATGTCCCATCCTGGGTAATAAAGTAAAAAAAAAATATTATAAAGAGTAAAAAAATATTTTTTAAAAAATCTCTAAATAAAGAAAAAAAGAAAGCAATGTTTTTCCAATAAATACATTTATTTCTGTAAATAATAAAACAAAGTACACATATTTGATATTGGCGTATCCGTAGTGACTCGCTCTATAAAACTGTCCCACTAGTAAACCCCGTCAATGAACATCGTAAAAAAAAAAAATAAAAAACGAGGCAAAAAACAATACTTTATCATCATATTGCAGAACAAAAAGTGCAATAAAATATGATAAAAAAAGAAGGTAAATAAAAATGGTACCACTGAAAACGTCATCTTGTCCCGCAAAAAACAAGCCGCTATACAGCTTCATCAGCAGAAAAATAAAAAAGTTATAGCTCTCAGAATAAGGTGATGCAAAAATAATTATTTTTTCTGTAAAATAGTTTTTTTGTGTAAAAGCGCCAAAACATAAAAGATATAAATTAGGTATCGCTGTAATCGTACTAACCCAAAGAATTAAGCTGTCTTACCAATTTTACCACACATTGAATGGTATAAAAAAACGAAGCAAAAAAGCAATTCCTGAATTGCTGGCTTTTGTCTCCTAAAAATTAGAATAGAAAGTGATCAAAAACAGTCATGTGCCCGAAAATGGTAACAATAAAAACCTCAGCTTGTCCCGCAAAAAACAAGCCCTCATATGATTCTGGCGACTGAAATATGAAAAAATTATAGCTCTCAAAATATGATGATGGCAATAAAAAGCGAAATTTCAGTTTGTGACAGCAGCCAAACATAAAAACCCAATATAAATCTGGTATTGCTTTAATCGCACCGACCTGAAGAATAAAGTTGTCTAATCACTTATACCGCATGAGGAATGGCGTAAAAAATAAATAAAACCAATTCTTCACATGCTGTTGATTTTTTACTTCTGCCTCCAAAAGATCGCAGTAAGGCTTGGCGCACATTTATCCTGTGCTCTGTGCTGGGCGCTTACACCAGGGTTTCCATGTAAATCTCTGAAATACACACGTGGTCAAAATTGCTGGTACCCTTCGTTTAATGACAGAAAAATCCACAATGGTGACAGAAATAACTTGAATCAGACAAAAGTGATAAATCAGAAATCTAGGAAAATGAACAAATGAAAGTCAGACATTGCTTTTCAATGATGCTTCTTCCACAGAATTTTTACAAAAATAAAACTCATGAAATAGGCCTGGACAGAATTGATGGTACCTTTAACTTTATTTTGTTGCACAACCTTTTGAGGCAATCACTGCAATCAAACGATTCCTGTAACTGTCAATGAGACTTCAGCACCTCTTGACAGGTGTTTTGGCCCACTCCTCAAGAGCAAACTGCTCCAGTTGTCTCGTGTTTGAAGGTTGCCCATTCCAGACAGCATGTTTCAGATCTTTCCAAAGATGCTCAATAGGATTTAGGTCAGGGCTCATAGAAGGCCACTTCAGAATAGTCCAATATTTTCATCTTAGCAATTCTTGGGTGTTTTTAGCTGTGTGTTTTGGGTCATTATCCTGTTGCAAGACCCATGACCTGTGACTGAGACCAAGATTTCTGACACTGTTCAGCACATTTCTCTCTAGAATCCCTTGATAGTCTTGAGATTTCATTGTACCCTGGACACATTCTAGACACCCTGTGCCAGATGCAGCAAATCAGCCCCAGAACATAACAGAGCCTCCTCTATGTTTCACAGTAGGGACAGTGTTATTTTCTTGATTTGCTTCATTTTTCCATCTGTGAGCATAGAGCTGATGTGCCTTGCCAAAAAGTTCCATTCTTGTCTCATCTGTCCATAGGACATTCTCCCAGAAGCTTTGTGGCTTGTCAACATGTAGTTTGTCTAATTCCAGTCTGGATTTTTTATGATTTGTTTTCAACAATGGTATCCTACATAGTCGTCTCCCATGAAGTCCTTTTTAGCTCATACAACGACAGATGGTGCGATCTGACACTGATGTTCCTTGAGCTTGAAGTTCACCTTTAATCTGTTTAGAAGTTTTTCTGGGCTCTTTTGTTACCATTCGTATTATCCGTCTCTTTGATTTGTCATCAATTTTCCTCCTGTGGCCACATCCAGGGAGGTTGGCTACAGTCCCATGGAGCTTAAATTTCTGAATAATATGTGCAACTGTAGTCACAGGAACATCAAGCTGCTTGGAGTTGGTCTTATAACTTTTACCTTTAACATGTTTGTCTAAAATTTTCTTTCTAAACTCCTGAGACAGCTCTTTCCACTGGTCCATGTTGAGTGTGATACACACCATGTCACCAAATAGCACAGTGAGTATCTGTAGCCCTCTATACAGGCCAACTCACTGATTCCAAGATTGTAGACACCTGTGATGCTAATTAGTGGACACACCTTCATTTAACATGTCCCTTTTTGTCACGTTATTTTCAGGGGTACCATCATTTCTATCCAGGCCTATTTCATGAGTTTTATTTTTTTTTTAATTCTGTGGAAGCATGTTTGTAAAGCAATGTCGGACTTTCATTTGTTCATTTTCATAAATTTTTGATTTATTATTACTTTTGTCAGATTCAAGTTATTTCCGTGACCATTGTGGGTTTTCCTGTCATTAAGCGAGAGGTACCAACAATTTTGACCACGTGTGTATGCGAATCAGAGGGAACCTCTGGCAGAAGAATCTCTATAATGAGGCAGATGGAGGCACAGTGGATGCCCTCTGACCTGTGATCCTTCAGTGTCCGTCTTTTTAGGATTGCATAAAAGTGCCGTCGGCCACAGTGTTGTACACTTCTGAAAAGAAGGACACATCTGAACAGAGGCCAGATGGAGTACAAAGTAACTCTGCTACCTCATTACAGTGAATGGATCCCTCAGGGGTTTCATCTGAATCACATCACTCAGAGATTTAGATGGGAACCCCAAAGTAAGTGCTCAGCATAGAGCGCCGGATAAATGTGATCCCAAGCATTATGTAAAATGTTCCCAATAAAAGCTTCAACTCAATCCACAAAAAAAGCAAGCCCTCACTCAAGTCTGTCATCTGTTAACGGAAATATAGGGAGCTTCCACGTTACTGAGAGCATAAAGGCTATGGAAAAGCAAAATGGCTCCTCACCCGCCAAAAGAAATTCAGCAAATTCTGCACTCACAAATCCAATTGCCCCATCTCTTCGGAGCCCTACAGTTTACCTAAACCACATATTGTATCCACGTTTGGCATTTCGGAAGTGATGAGAGCCGCCTAACTTACGGGTTTATGCCTCCAGAAGCACGGACTGGGCATAATGTACTCTTCACTACAGCGTACTGCTCACTACAGCGGCAGTTTGTAATTTTCACTCAGCAACATTCATTTCTGCTTGTTTCTGGAAAATACCCATGGAGTCAAAATCGTCACTACACCTGTAGATAAATTCCCAAAGAGGTATAATTTCCAAAATGGGGTCACTTGAGGGGGGCTTCTGCTCTTCTAGCACTTAGGGGCTCTTTATATGGAATCCACAAACTAGTCTTTGCACTCCAGGAGGCAAATAGCGCTCCATCCCTCCCAAGTCTCTCCGTATGGCAAAGTAGTACTGTACAGCCACATTTGGGGTATAGTGTAAATTATTTTTTCTTCATTGCCCTTTGGTATAAAAGTCTGTGACACATCTGAGGTGTCAATATAATCACTGCACCCCTAGATGAATTCATTGAGAGGTTTAATTGGTAAAATGGGGTCAATTATGGTGGGTTCTCCTGTTCTGGCACCTCAGGGGCTCTGCCAATATAACATGGCACCCTCAAACAAGTGCAGCAAAATCTGCACTGTAATATGGTGCTACTTCCCTTCTGAGATTTTCACTGTGCCTCAAAAGTAGTTTTTGACCACATATGGGGTATCGGTGAACTCAGGAGAAATTACGCAACAAACTTTGGAGTCCATTTTCTTTTTTGCCCTTGTGAAAATACAACATTTGTAGCTAAAAAAGATTTTTGAGGGAAAAATGTGATTTTTTATTTTCATGGCTTAACTTTATAAACTTCTGTGAAGATCTTGGTGGTTCAAGGTGCTCAATACACATCTAGATAAGGTCTCAAAGGGGTCTAGTTTCCAAAATCGTGTCATTTATGTGGGGTTTCCACAGTTTAGGCATATCAGGGGCTCTTCAAATGCGACATGGTGTCCGCTAATTATTCCATGAAATTTTGCATTCAAAAAGTCAAATGGCGCTCCTTCCCTTCCAAGCCCTGCCGTGCGCCCAAACAGTAGTATTCTCCCACATAAGGGGTATCGTCCTACTCAGGAGAAATTGCACAACAAATTGTATGGAGCAATTTATCTTGTTACCCTTATGAAAATGCAAAATTTGATCTAAACAAATTTATCTGTGAAAAATGTGATTCTTTTTTCATGGCTTAACATTATAAACTTCTGTGAAGCACCTGGGGGATCAAGGTGCTCAATACACAACTAGATAAGTTCCCTAAGTGCTCTAGTTCCCTAAATGGTGTCACTTGTTGGGCGTTTCCACCGTTTAGGCATATTAGGGGCTCTCCAAACGCTACAATACATGGCATCAGCTAATTATTCCAACAAATTTTACATTCCAAAAGTGAAATGGTGCACCTTCCCTTACAAGCCGTGCTGTGTGCCCAAACAGTAGATTTCCCCCACATATGGGGCATCGGCATGCTCAGGGGAAATTGCACAACAAAATGTATGGTTTATTTTCTCCTGCTACCCTTGCAAAAGTAAAAAAATTAGGTCTAATGGAACATTTTTGTGAAAGAAACGTTAATGTGTATTTTTCCTTTCACATTCCAAAAATTCCTGTGAATTATCTGAAGGGTTAATAAACTTCTTGAATGTGGTTTTGAGTACCGTGATGGGGGCAGTTTTTATAATGGTGTCATTTTTGGGTATTTTCTGTCATAT
>VIAB01006334.1:97923-109817 GCA_009801035.1 Oophaga pumilio
GACTTTTTTTTGCTGTTTTTCTATTTTTTCCTTCTTTTGAGTACCCTAGATTTACAGTCAGGCCGGTGATTTTGTTATGATTTGGTAGCCGAGGAGGACAGTAGCCAAAATAGCCTAGGCAACCAGACACGCAGAGAGGTTGGTAACTAGAGGATTGCAGACCCCTGAACTGACAGAACAGCTAGAAGCAGCCGTGGGATGTGCCTACGGTGCCCTAGACGCCTCGACACAGCCGGAGAGATAACTAAGCCTAAAGAGAGAAAGGGGAAAGCTAACTGCCCCGGAGTGGAGCCCCCAAAGGAATAGGTAGCCCCCAAACAAATATTGGCGGTGAGACAAGATGAAATACAAACACAGGAAGTATATAGAGCAAGCAAATGCTGGGGACCTAACTGTCTAGATAGAACAGGACAGGAAAGAATATTGTCTGCAATCCAGCAAAAGCTCTAAGAAAAACTCCAGCCAGTCTGATATGCAAAAATACTGAGACCACACAATCTCTCCCCAGCTAGATCAGAACTCTGGTGTAACTGGTAGCAAATAAGCGGATACTGAAATAACAGGGAACTGAAAATACATAAACAATGGCAAGTGAGAAACAGAGGCCAGCGCAGGCCCCCGCAGGGGAACCTGGCTGTACAAACTCCAGAAGAGCAGAAAACTGAGATAGACAAAAACTAATGCCACAGAAATAAACAGCAATTAACTTATCTGAAAGTTGCAAGACAAGCAGGAAGCAAGCTGAGATCCAAAAGAGACCAGGAATCAACAAATCACCGCCGAGCGCCTTCTTCAAGTCTCGAAAAGCTTTCTCCTGTTTTTCTTCCCAGTGGATGGGCCGGCCCTTTGCAATCAGGGATATCCCTTTCAAAAGCTCAAGCAGAGGCTGCACCACACAAGCAAAGTTCTTCACAAAACTACATTAGTATCCCATCAATTCCAGGAATGCCCGAACGTCTTTCACGGTCTCAGGGGTTGGCCAGTCCTGAATCACCCTGATCTTCTCCTGGGACGGTTCCACTCTGTCCGCTGAGACGACATGACCAAGATATTTAATCTGAGTCTGGAACAAGTGACACTTCTGGGGTTTCACCTTCAGCCCATGCTTGTGCAGGCGGCTCAGCACTTGCTCTAGTCTCCACAGGTGATTTTCAAAGAGGAAGCATACACTATGATGTCGTCCAAGTATATGAGCATGGCGTCAAAGTTCAGGTCACCTAAGCACCCCTCCATCAGACGTTGGAACGTACCAGGAGCGTTGTCCAAGCCGAAGGACATCCTGTTGAATTCGAAGAGACCCATAGCTAGAATAAAAGCCGTCTTCCCCGGTCCCTCTCTGACATGGGCACATGCCAGTAACCACTAGCGAGATCCCACATCGAGAAGAATTTGGCTTTCCCCAAAGCAGATAAGGACTCTTCAATCCGAGGCAGAGGGTATGAGTCTCGTATAGTGCAGGCGTTAAGTTTACTATAGTCTACACAGAACCTCAATGTTTCATCCTTTTTCCGTACTAACATGATGTGGGCCGCCCATGGACTTTGGATCTCCCTGATGACACCTGCCTGTATTATCTGACCGAGCATCTCCCGAACTTCCTGGTATAACTAAGGGGGAATTTGCCGGTAAAGTTCTCTGATAGGCGCTGTGTTCCCTGTTGGTATTTTGTGAGTAATAACTGTAGTACAGCCAAAATCATCCTCATGGCTCACAAACATGAACCTGTATTGTCCCAGTACTGCCTCCACTTGTTATACTTGAGGAGGCGTGAGCTCAGACAGTTCAGCACTTATCTAATCTAATATGCGTCGCCCCTCGTGGATGTATTGGGGCTCTTGCGTCGGAGAGGTTGTGGCCTTTACTGACCACGGGTCTTCCTGTCTGACAATTGTATGGTCTGGGGCAGAATGATTTCCTCATGCATTCCTACTATCCGTGCTGCATCGCTCCTGGGTGGCATTACTACTTCTTGATCTGTCAAGTTAATGCATCGTACAAGCACCGTTCCATCTCATACAACGGCCATAGTTCGTGCCACCAACAGTGCTGCTGGCAGTTGTTCAGTTAAAGGGGATTCTAGCTGTACTTCCACCCCCCTCCAACAGCGCGTGGGCTCGAGCAGAAAGGGTCAACACTGTCCTGGTGGTAGGGTGAGTTTAGCATAGTTCGGCACCATCACCTTACCCAACGTTTCTCCTTGGTTGGTATGTGTGCTCAATTGTTTCAGGGACGAGTGAGCAGGTTCATCCAAGAGCAGTTTTCCGAATTTTTTCAAGACGTTCATCCCCAGGGTAACAGTGTGACTGAGTCCGGCTTCGCCCTGGGTCAACACTATACCTTTCCGTCCAAGGTCTTGGCCACACAGAGAAACTTGTATCCACACCACCATTGCGACAGTGATGGGCAGGTGGTTTGCCGCTGTCAACTTTACTGCTGGGCCCCACTCGGGCCGAAGAGACTCCGGAAAGTGTTGATGGAAATATGCTTTGGGCATTGTGGTCACCTGAGACCCTGTATCCACTAAACAACGCACTGCCCATCTGTCAAATTCAGCCCAGACCACCAGGCACATAGACACCTGGTTTGTGGAACTTTCACCACTCCTTCCTTTCCATTCTGGTTCCGGGCGACATCCCCCAGGCTCGAAGCCCTTTAGTTTAACTGCCGACATCGATATGCCCTATCTCTCCGCAGTTAAAGCAGGTGAAATACCTCGGTCGGCGTGACCTTCTGAGGTCAGAACTGGTGTCCACTCCACTTCAGCTCTCCACTGCGTTTGGGCCAGTCTCAACATTTTCCTTCCTTTTTCAACTTTTTCCTTCATCTGAGCCAATTCTCCTTGGATATTCAGCATCTCTTTCTTCATCTCTTCTACCCAGGGGGTTTAGTGACCATATTTACTGCTGCTTCCCCACTCTGGACCTTCCCTACTGGGACCGTCACCCTATGCTCTTGCTCACGTAAGCGGGATTCACTTACTATGTCAGCAAAAGTGATATGGGGGGTCCACCCGTACATGCTCCCTCAGTGTTTGTTTAGTCAGGATATCCCGTTGCCTGGTTACCATCAAGTCACGTAACACAACATCAGCCGGCCCTATTCCCACTCCGTCCTTTCTGACAATGGCGGTATGAAACTCTTGTAGGGCATTCATATACTGTGTCACTGTCTCCCACTCAATTTGCATACGGCTAAACAGGCAAATCCTAAGTTCAGTGGGGTCCCCGTGGGTCGCTTCCAAAATCTGAAGTACTTTGGTTAATGTGTCATGGTCTCGGGGGGCACATAGCATCACGGAGTCTCTAGCCTCTCCGTCCAAGGCTATAATGGCCACCTCAGCCTCTAGCACGGGAGTCATTGGGTGCATTCTCAACATACCCCTCATGCGCTGTTTCCTGCTCCACAACATGGTGTTAGACCCCGTGAATTTTGGCAAATTACTTAACATGGCCCCCAAGGAGATACTTTTCCTGGGCCCAGCTTCCTGTTCTGCCGACTCCATGCTGCTGGACTGCATCCTGCCAACTACACAAAAATGTAAAGGTTCATCGGATGCAGTAAAGAGCAGGAGGCAGAGAATGGGGTTAACAAGAATTTACTGAAGCAATTTCTAGGTATGAATTCAAAGAAACCTCCACGCAGGGAGATGATTAGGCAAAATACTGAACTTACATAAACAGATACACGATAAGTGAAATGAGAAAGGGGAAAATGAAGGTAATAACTTATCATTTGGAGTTTTTGTTGGGGAACAGTTGGAACAGCTTCCGATGGTGTCGCAATCCATGCACAGTCTCTGGCTCTGCTGCGTAGGAACGAGATGCACTGTCTCCTGACCGTGCTGAAGTATCCGGATCTGTTGGTCCTGAGTCCATTGGTCTTGGGTCCGCTGAAGCGTGGATACTGTTCCTTCTGCAGTACACCGGGAGCACAACACCATATAGGCCGCAGAAGTGACAAGGCCTCGCACGGAATCACAAATTTCAGGGAGAGACGGGACGTCTGCTGCACTACACGTTGTGGTACGGGCTCGTGGAGATACACTCGGTAATGGGTGTAAGAGTCAGTCAGTCTGTAACGGGCTGGCATCAGTGGTGGTACAAATCGAAGTTGAGGAGCGGGAGTCAACCTTCGTTCTGCTCTGAAGTCGCTTCCTTCTTCCCACGCTCAGCCCCTTTTATGTCCCTCACGCCCCCTTCGGTCAGGTCCTCAGGTCCTACCCACACAGACAAGTTGTCCTCCTGCAACAGTGATGACGGCCCCGATAGTTCCGGCTCCAGAGCGTATCTCGAACCGACAACGTTGTTCCTGTTCTTCTTCCTTACAGCTCTACAAAAAGACAACAAATAAATTGTATCATGCTTTCATAAATATTGCTGATCTTTTAGGTAGAGTTCACATGAAGCACTTTAGAGTACTTTTGCACTGATGTCACTGAAGCCCTGTGTCTCCGTCACCTACGTTGATTATTCCTCATTTCCAAAGATGAGGTAAAAACATCTATAAACACACATGCATTAAAGTAGCAATACAACCCCTTGCTCTAGCAATATCTACTGATTACCAGTGAGACCACAAATAAAAAAATATGTCACATTTAGGGATGAGAGTTAAAGTTCGTGTTTCGTACCAGACACCTAGTTTCCCGTACCAAACCTTGAAACACCGACTTTTTACTCTACATCTATATTATTGTTCGTTGTAAGTATTGTAAGTTTTAAGGCTGTGGGCACTTCCAGCACCATCACAGTCATGTTAAGTAAGGGCATGGCTGTGATTTTCTGACGCACCATGTAATCTGGCCTGACAGTGTGAAAAAAATGACGTGTGGTCCCATTTGGCTTATTATGACCGATTATGCCAGTGGATTATTTTTTCTTTTTAATAAATGGGGAAAGAGAGAGTTTTTCAAGGAGTGCTGGCAGATGTCTCTCCATTACTAACAATTGGGCTTGATGTCAGCGGACATTACACCGCTGACATCACCTCCAATCCCATTACTCCAATTGCCTAATGCATCTTAGCAATCGGGAAGAGCTGAGCTTAAGAGCCAGATTTAGGGCATCTAATGGATTAGCCATTTCTGGGGCTGCTGAGTGCTGGTCCTATTAGGCTCGGAAGAGGCCAATAACCATGCCCCTTCGCAGCCCATTTATATTAGGCGCCAGCTAGCTAGTTGGTTATTAAAAATAGGGGGTCCCCCATTTTGAATACCCAGTTAAGGCAAAGCATGCAGCTGGAGGCTGATATTAATAGGTTGGAAAGCTAAATGTATATTGGCCCCTTCCCATCATAATAACCAGCTCACAGCTGTTTGATTTCCCTTGTTTAGTTATTAAAAATAGCGGGGACCCTAAAAAATTACCTTGTAAATGTTTTTATTTATTTATTTATGAACAAGTACAGCAAATTACAGAGCCAAGGCACTGCTCCACTCCTCCACTTGGACCTCCGCCTCCTGGTTCAAGCTTATTTTTTATTTTTTTATTCAATGTTATTTTAAGTTATTTTACAATCCATATTTGTTTGCAGGGCAATTGTCCTGCTATTACCCCCACTTTGCTACCATTTGTAGCCCCCCTAGCACTTAATATGACTATTTTACAGCCTTTTTACAGCATATTCGCTTATATGGGGTTCTGGTCCGGAGTCAAGTTTGGGCATCCGAACTGAACTTTTGACTCAAGTTCGGCCAAACCCAGTTCGCTCATGCCTAATCATAACTTGCATTTTTAAGCAATTATATAATTTTTATTAGAATACCCAAAGGAGGACATCTAAAATAGCTTCAAATAGTCTTTCTGTCCAACCCTTCTTCAGTTTTTTCAATATATTTTTTTACTGAATGCAGAATATGGCTGCAATAGGCTAATGGTGGTTGTGTTAAGAAATCTGACTGTTAGTACAGTATATCCATGAGTTAGGTTTCTAAAGCTGCACAAACAATGCAATTCAACCATCTCCATAAATATTCAGAATAGATTTATTCTCAACTGGCAAATAAATTGCCATTTCCCCCCATCTTAACTCATAACCCTTGCTCTTAAAATATAGATATTCTGACATTATTGCTACTTCTTAGAATCTCACAATGTTTTAATCAACAAATGCATATTTGCAATTCTGCATACAGATAAACATGTTTTTAGATTTCAAAGTGAAGCATATGTAGTTCTTTCTTCTGCTGAATGCTTCCTCGGTGGAATTGAAAATAAAATGTTATGACTTAAATCACAAGAGGCTAACATCATTTTTAGCAAGAAGAGCTGAATAATTTCAGGGCTAGATGTGAACGACTGACTTTAACTAAAATGTTTCAGTTCTGTGAGCATATAGGTACATAAATAATTCAGAATTAATCCCCGCAGAGGGGACAATGGGAATCGTAAATTATCCATGTGCCGTCCTCAACATTAGAGGCAATGAACCTATAGTAACAAACTATGAGTGTTACTCATTACATTCATTTCAGAGACACCTTAACCTTTTGAATATTAATTTGCCTCTGCTGCATACAACTTGACATTTTTTCTTAGTATACATGCTTTATCCCCTATTTAGCACAACTTCTTTATTCATCTCAGTGTCTTTTAATACAATTGACAAAATATTTTCCAAAGTTCTCGGTTCTGAAAACTGCTATTTTCATATATTAGATTATATATATTTTTATTCAGTTGCTGATGCCTGTTTCACTCCATCAGAGTTCTAAGCCAAAGGATAGTATGTATGTTTTCTTTTGGATTACAATGCAATAATTTTTAACTAAATGGATAAAAACTTTTAGAATTACCAAAAAAAACAAACATTGTATTTTTACAGGGTTTTTCTTATGATCTTTAATGGATAAAATTGTTAATTGCTTATAAAACAATATACTTGCTATTAAAAATCTTTTCCATTCACATGAAGAATGGTTTGTAATTTTATTGTTTACCGCTCATTGTCTAGGATACCGACCACCACTGCAGTTTAGCCTAGCATGTACTGTGCTTATGAATTTTTTTTCAATAATGCTTGTAAGTACTACTCCAAAGCTGGCCAAGATTGCTAAGCATACTGCTGGCTCCTAATCTGGCCCTTGATGCTGATGCTTCTGGGAAGAAGGGGAGCAAAAAATTAAAATGCAAAAACAAAAATATCGCTAGTCATTAAGGGGTTAAGGTCTAATTGATTGAACTTTTTTTTATTTTACGTTTAGTGTATATATTTAGAACGCTCATAATGTACTTGCTAAAAATGTCGAAAAAGCTTATTGCTGATGAAGATTAAAATAGTGTTTATCCCTACACCAAGCAAGGAACAGTTCATCTCTTCTGCAATCCTCCCCATCCATCTCACCTCTTCCTCAGATCTGTTTCTCAACATACAATCCTACGTTTCCAAACACATACAGTCCCCCCATGCCCTCTCCTGCTCCCACCTGCTAACACTTTCTCTGCTCCTTCTCACTGCTGGTGATATCTCTCCAAATCCTGTTCCTCCTCACCACATTCCCACGGTCACATCTACCTCCAATCCATGCTCTATCACAACTTTCCGCAACCTCTCTAACCTTATACCCATTTGCCCAGCCCCCACTTCCCCAGTCCCACTAACAGGAGCTCTGTGGAACGCTCGCTCTGTCTGCAGCAAACTTTCCTACATACATGATCTTTTTATTACTAACAAACTTTCCTTCCTCGCCATCACCGAAACCTGGCTTACCACCTCTGACACAGCCTCTCCTGCTGCACTTTAGTATGGTGGATTCCACCTTTCCCAAACCCACTGCCCCAGCAGCAAGCATGGAGGAGGAGTTGGTTTTCTCCTGTCAGATAACTGCTCCTTCACCCACATCCCACTGCCACACTCTGTTACCCTCCCTTCCTTTGAGGTGCACTCTGTCCGCATCTACTCCACCTCCAACCTCCAGATAGCTTTCATTTACCGCCTCCCATGGCCAGCCACCACCTTTTTTGACCACTTCACCACCTGGCTACTTCATTTCCTCTCTGCTGACCATCACCACTGTCATCTTAGGCGACTTCAACAACCTCGTTGACACTTCCCGCTCAACTGCCACTAAACTTCTATCTCTCACTTTCTCCTTTGTCCTCACTCAATGTTCTTATGCAGCCACTCACAAAGATGGTCACACTCTGGACGTCATCTTCACCTGCCTCTGCTCCCTATCTAACCTCTCTAACTCACCTCTTCATCTTTCTGAACACAACCAACCTCTTCCCTCTCCACTCCTTGTGCACAATCCCCACCCCACAAACTTGCACACCCTCACAGAAATCTTAAACACCTCAATCTACACTTACTGTTTGAATCACTTCTCCCTCTTCCAGACATAAGTTCGCTACTCAAGCTTTAAACATGCCTCAATCACACCTTTCCTCAAAAAACCCTCTCTTGACCCATCCTCTGTATCTAGATATTGCCTTATATCACTTCTCCCCTATGCCTCAAAACTACTGGAACAACACGTCCATCTTGAACTGTCCTCCCACCTCTCTTCTTACTTCCTCTTCGACCGCTTATAATCTGGCTTCCGGCTACACCACTCCACTGAAACTGCCCTAACTAAGGTCAACAATGACCTATTAACCACCAAGGCCAAGCGACACTACTCTGTCCTCCTCCTCCTGGACCTGTCCTCTGCCTTTGACACAGTGGACTATTCTCTATTATTACAGACCCTCTCATCTCTTGGTATCACAGACCGGACATTCAGCGTCTCCATCTCACACTCCACCTCCTCACCGCGCCCCTATCTGTCGGAGTCCCGCAAGATTCAGTCATAGGGCCCCTGCTCTTCTCCATTTACACCTTCGGCCTCGGACAGCTCATAGAATCTCACGGCTTTCAGTATCACCTCTATGCTGATGACACACAGGTCTCCTTCTCTGGACCAAATATCACCTCCCTACTAACCAGAATCCCTCAATGTCTGTTCGTCATTTCATCCTTCTTCTCCGCTAGATTTCTAAAATGTGATATGGACAAAACAGAATTCATAATCTTTCCCCCATCTCATGCGACCCCCCCAATGGACCTATCCATTAACGTAAACAGCTGCCCACTCTCCCCAGTCCCACAAGCTTTCTGCCTCTGGGTTATCCTTGACTCTGATATCTCTTTCCAGCCACATATACAAGCTCTTTCCACTTCCTGCCAACTTCAATTCAAAAATATTTCACGGATCCATACATTCCTCAACCAAGAATCTACAAAAACCCTAGTCCATGCCCTCATCATCTCCTGCCTTAACTACTGCAACTTCCTACTCTGTGGCCTCCCCTCTAATACTCTCGCACCCCTCCAATCTATTTTAAACTCTGCTGCCTGATTAATCCACCAGTCCCCCTGCTATTACCCGGCCTCTCCCCTCTGTCAATCCCTGCACTGGCTCCTCATTACCCAAAGACTCTAGTTCAAAACCCTAACCATGACATACAAAGCCATCCACAACCTGTGTCCTCCGTACATCTGTGACCTCGTCTCCCAGTACTTACCTGCATGCAACCTCCGAACCTCACTAGATCTCCTTCTCTACTTCCCTCTTATCTTCTCTTCCCACAATCGCATACAAGATTTTTCCTGCGCATCCCCAATACTCTGGAACTCTCTACCACAACATATCAGACTCTCACCTACCATGGAAACCTTCAAAAAGAACCTGAAGACCTACCTCTTCCGACAAACCTACAACCTGCAGCAACCACTGATCTCTCAAACCGCTGCACGATCAGCTCTTCCCTCACCTACTCTATCCTCACCCATCCCTTGTAGATTGTGAGTACTCCTGTACCAGTCATGACTTGTATTGTTTATGATTGCTATACTTGTATTTATTATGTATGCTCCTCCTCACATGTAAAGCACCATGGAATAAATGGTGCTATAATAATAAATAATAATAATTTAGCTTTAGTGTTGGAAGTATATGTTAGTATACCACAAATAACTTATAAAACAGCAAAGCAGACAACACCATTCCATCCATTAGAAAAAAATGTATAGATGGAATCCAGCGAAGGATTGAATTTGAGTCAAATTTTCTGAAATCTGCAGTAACCTGTGAATTTGAATAATCTGTGTTTCAATTTGCTATGATTTGCACCCCAAAAATGCTTGCCCTGCACAATTTCACACATGCTGCATGCTCAGTCAGTGGCATAATGGCATCAGATGTGGCAGTATGGGCTTCCCTATACTATCCTACAGCACTCTGATCATATGGGGTGCAGCTAATGAGGAGTCTATCACAGGGAGTATAAACATAAGGGCCAGCTAAGGGACATCATTTTATATTTGTGCTGTGTAGAGATGAGCAACTTTGCCTCCGGGAGGGTCGAGTCGGGTTTCGTGACACCCGACTTTCTCAAAAGTCAAGTCGAACTAAATAGGCCGACTATAGGAAAAAGTCGAAGGTCCGACTGAAACTCGACCGAAACCCAATGCAAGTCAATGGGGAAGAAAAAAGTCGGCATGGTATAGAGGACAGTAAACAAACCTACAGTGCCCATTTCAATGCCAACGAAATCAATTCTTATTACTTAAGCTTGTCAACCTTAATTTACATTATAATAAGAGTTACGCATTGAAAACTGGGGGTTATTTGGCTAAAGTTGTGAGGGGGGCAGGGCTGGCTCCAGGTTTTCGTGGGCCCTGGGCCAAAGAGTCTCAGTGGGTCTCTTTACCACATACCACAATTCATGATGCTCTGATACGGCACTATAGGTATAGTACAATGACAAATACTTCACTTCTTACATTATATAAGAGATATTTATTTTAAATTCTACAATAGCTCAAAAACCTAACAGTATATTCCACCATACAGTATTATGGCCAACATATAGTGCGCCATACAGAATAATGAGCCCCATATATTGCACCATAAATTATTTGTCCCATATAATGTTCCATACAGTATATGATGAGCTCCACATAATGCTACAGAATATGATGGTCCCCATATAATGTGCCATACAGTATAGGACGGTCCCCATAGAGTAGAATGAGCCCCACATATTGCTCCATAATACAGTATAATGAGTCGCATATAAAGCTCTATACAGTATATGATGGGCCCAATATATTACTCCATACAGAATGGGCTCCATATAATGCTTCATAGAGAATAGGCCCCATATGTGCTCCATATGATGCTCCATGCCCTATATGATGCTCCATAAATAATGAACCCCAAATGATGCTCCAGTATATGATGGGCCCTATGGATGATGCTCCAGTGTATAATGGGCCTATATAATGCTCCATATATAATGGGCCCCATATGATGATCCAGTGAATAATGGGCCCCGCATATGATACTCCAGTGTATGATGGGCCCCATTTATAATGCTCCAGTGTATGATGGGCCCCATGGATGATGCTCCAGTGTATGATGGGCCTATATAATGCTCCATATATAATGGGCCCCATAAGATGCACCAGTGTATAATGGGCCCTATCTATGATGCTCAAGTGTATGATGGGCCCCATATATAATTCTCCAGCATATATTACTCCCCATATATTGCTCCAAACTTTAAAAAAATTAAAAACCTCTCCTTGCTGGGCACTGCTATACTCTGGACTCCTCAGCGTTGCCATCTTCCAGCTCTCTGCACTGTGACTGTTCAGGCAGAGGGCGCACAGACGTGACGTCTTCGCGCTCTCTGACCTCAATGTCACTGTCAGGAAATGCGGAAGACGTCACAGCGGTGGAGCAGGGAGAGGTAAGTATTGCAAGTGCTGGGGCCCTGAGCAAGCAAGGGGGCCCACTCGTGGGCGTCGGCACCGGTACAGGGCCCCTCATAGTGCGCCGGTGTCTCTGTTTGCGAGTGGGCCCCCCAACCTTCTCAGGGCTTCTTTCCCGGCTGCGCCATGGGCTGAAG
>VIAB01006335.1:35322-48258 GCA_009801035.1 Oophaga pumilio
TACTGCAGTGTGCAGGCGCCGGGAAAGATCAGAGAGGCCCAGCGTCTGCGCACTGCAGGGATCTGCTCTTCCCTCAACAGGGCAGAGAATAACACCTGCGCGGGAGCCGCGACAGAAGCAAGGAAAAGGACGTCATCTCATGAAGATGGGAGGCGCCGGACCTGCGACACCCATCGAACCGGAACGCCCCCCCGGGTGAGTATAATCTAACTTGTTTTTCTTATCTTTTCAGGTTACATCAGGGGCTTATCTACAGCAATCTAAATTCCCTATAAGTATGTTTTTGCATTGTGAGATGAAACCTGGAGAACCCAGAGGAAACCCACACAAACTCCTTGCAGATGTTTTCCCTGGTTGGATATGAACACAAGACCCCAGCTCTGTAAAGCTGCAGTGCTAACCACTGAGCCACCGTTCTGCCCAAATTTCAGACATCCTTTTAGTTTTCTTCAGATAAGCCGCCGGCACAGGAGTCTGGCAGCAGTTCTCTTATGGAGAACACAAGACTAGACATGAGCGGAACAATTAGCGGGACTTCTGTCGAGCATCCAGGTCAGTGTTACATGTCGACTAGACAGAAGGCCTGCGAATCTCTTTTGATTAGACAGGGTGCGACACCATTTGTGTGTCATGCAGTACAGATATTGCACCAAGTGTGACAAATCAAATGTCAGGGAATGCCAGAAGGTAAGAGGTTTGTGGGCCTCCTGTCCAGAGGCCAGGTGCCACTGTCCTGCAGCAGAGTCCTGTGAATCTATTTGCTCATATATAGTCCTCTGTTCTGTAAAGTATGGTGAGATTATGGCAGATACTGTATAATGATATTATAATATATAATAGTCTGTTATTTATAGTGTGGTGAGATTATGGTCTATATTGCATAAGGACATTATGATATATAGTACAGTGATATTATGGTATATGTAGTACACTATGACATATAGAGTATTATATGGTGATATTATGGTATGTGTAGTATAACACTATGGTGTATGTACTATATTATGACATACAGTTGTGCTCAAAAGTTTACATACCCCGGTGTATGTTTGCTTTCTTGGCCTTTTTTCAAAGAATATGAATGCTAACACCAAACCTTCTTCTCCACTCATGGTTAGTGGTTGGGTGAAGCCATTTATTGACAAATGACTATATTTTCTCCTTTTAAATCATAATAACAACCCAAAACATCCAAATGACACTGATCAAAAATTCACATACCCTGGTGATTTTGGCCTGATAACATGCACAGAAGTTGACACAAATGGGTTTGAATGGCTTCTAAAGGTAACATCCTCACCTGTGACCTGTTTGTTGGTAATTAGTGTGTGTGCATAAAAGCTGAGTGAGTTTCTGGGATCCAGACAGACTCTTGCGTCTTTCATCCAGCCACTGACGTATTGGATTGTGAGTCATGGGAAAAGCAAAAGAATTGTAAACGGATCTACGGGAAAAGGTAGTTGAACTGTATAAAACAGGAAAGGGATACAAAAAGATATCCAAGGAATTGATAATGCCAGTCAGCAGCATTCAAACTGTGATTAACAAATTGAAAAAAAGGGCTATGTAGAAACAAAACCACAGTCAGGTAGACCAACAAAAATTTCGTCCACAACTGCCAGGAAAATTGTTCGGGATGCAAAGAAAAACCCACAAATAACATCAGCTGAAATACTGGACTTTCTAAAAACTAGCGGTGTGGCTGTTTCAAGATGCACAATAAGGAAGAAAAGTGGGCTGCATGGTCCAGTCGCCAGAAGAAAGCCATTACTGCGCAAATGCCACAAAGTATCTCTCCTACAATACGCAAAACAGCACAGAGACAAGCCTCAAAACTTCTGGAACAAGGTAATTTGGAGTGATGAGACCGAAATGGAACTTTTTGGCCACAACCATAAATGTTACATTTGGAGAGAGGTCAAGGCCTATGATGAATTGAACACCATTCCTACTGTAAAACAGAGAGGTGGATCGCTGATGTTTTGGGGATGTGTAAGCTACAAAGGCACAGAAAACTTGGTCAAAGTTGAAGGAAAGATGAATGCAGCACATTATCAGCAAATACTGGAGACATATTTGCAATCATCAGCCCGGAAGCTGCGCATGGGACATACTTGTATGTTCTAACATGACAACGATCCAAAACACAAAGCCAAGTCGACCTGTTATTGGCTACAGCAGAACAAAGTGAAGGTTCTGGAGTGGCCATCTCAGTCTCCTGACCTCAATATCATTGAGCCACTCTGGAGAGATCTCAAGAGCGCAGCTCATGCTAGACAGCCCAGGAATTTACAGGAACTGGAGGCTTTTTGCCAAGAAGAGTGGGCAGCTTTACCATCTGAGAAATAAAGAACCTCATCCACAACTACCACAAATGACTTCAAGCTGTCATTGATGTTAGAGGGGGCAACACACGGTATTAAGAAATGAGGTATGTGAACTTTTCATCAGGATCATTTGGGTTGTCATTATGATTTAAAAAGAGAAAACACAGTAGTTTGACAATAAATGGCTTCACCCAACCACTAACCATGAGTGGAGAAAAAGTTTTGCTGTCATCATTCATATTCTCTGAAAAAAAGGCCAAGAAAGCAAAAATTCTGCCAGGGTATGTAAACTTTTGAGCACAACTGTATAGAGCATTGTATGGTATACGTAGTATATTATGACGTATATAGTAGTGTATGGTGATATTATAGTCCTAGGTTTGTACAGGGCCTCCTGCCCCAGGCCCGGCTGTTTCTACCGGCTGTCTTCCCCACATAGGTCTTGCTGTCTCTATGTACGGGGCTCCGTGTCTCGCCTCCATTACTCATGACGGGCCGTTCTCCCTCCGTTACCGCCTGCACAGTGTGACCATACACCCTACTGACAGGCAGGACACGGCAGCACAGCGGGCCACAGCCGCCTCAGCACCGAACACTCCGAACCTGCGGCCGGGCACAGGCCTGGGGGGCGGAGACTAGTGCGCGTTCTGGCGTGGGCGGGGCCTGTGTGAGTAGCAGTGGCGGGGGAGGGAGTCGGTGCGTGGGTGCGCGCCTCGGGTTGGTGAGGGCACTGCTGGTGAGAGGAGAGAGGCTCCCGGTTACTGGCAGCTCCATGCGGGGGGCAGCGGAGAGGTGAGTGCGGCTGTGCCGGTGCACTGTGTATCTGGGCTCCGTGGTTCCTAGGTGCCTCATGCGGCTGTGCTGACAGACATGTGCCTGTGTGGTCGTGTATGTGCCCACCATTACCGCCAGGTGTGTACACAGGCACCTCTTCTTCATGACGCCCCAATAATCAATGTTATGTGTGGAGGCTTCAGCCGTTTGGGGTCTGTCTGGGAAAGCTGTGTCCCCCCCTGTCACCAGACTCCTGACTGCCACCCTGGTGCGTGGCTCTAGTATTCATCACTGGGCACACCAGCCGCTCAGGATGCCGGGAAAGCTGAGTGACAACTTGTGGAGCTGTTCTTAAAGGGCTTGTCCATTGCTTATTGGCCTTGTTGCTGGCAGTGTCAGAACTTCAGGGGTGACCTGTGTGGCACAGGTGTAGACATTGCAGCGGTGTCACAGCCCCTGCCAGTCTGCCCCGGGCAGTGGCCTTCTTCACACGTTTAGTAGCCGGCAGGGGATGTGGCCGGGGTGTGTGGTATCTGCTGCAGGATTTATTATCTGGATTTCTGACATTATTTTCGCAGATTACTCGCTGAAAGCTGAGGATTACTCCTATTGGATTACAGTCGGGGTTAATCCACGTGTGAGATCTGCGGCTAATCTGTCACCAAAATCCACGTTTTAAATGTGGATTATCTGAAAAACCCGCCCAGCGTTGGTTCATGAGCGATTGGGGTTTTCACCTAATCCTCACGGCCTATGGGGGGGGATTTAGTAAACGATTTCTCCTTTTTCTGTTCATAAAGTCACAAATTTTTATATCTTACGTTTTATGCCACTTTTATTAAGGGGCTTGCGCCTCTTCATGAATTTTGTGCTTCTGATTAAGAGCTTGTTCAGACAAGTCTGTAATTAGTCCGTGTGCTGTCCAGCAGTACGTCATGCAGGTAGCAGACAGCACGCTGACAAAGCCGGTCACTCACTGTTCACATGAACCTTTTTACACACACAGATGATCCACATGTAAAAATCCACTACTTTGATCTGTATTCCGGGTCGCACTCGCCATTCTAAGCCAAAGGCGCCGAAAAAATCCTGATCATGTACTGGTTACCATCTGTTTGGCATCCATATTTACAGATCCGTTGCTATTCTTTACACAGGAAACTGTATTTATTTATTCATTTTAATTAAATTGTCAATATAAAACCGAATGACATCTAAAAAGATAGACAAGTGCATGAAAAAATATTTTTTTTTCTATATGACACAGTCTATTCTGTATGTATTGGTCTGAACTTGGCCTAAGACTGATGTAGGAAAGTCCGTCCTCAGTAGATTCAGCCCTGTGTGATACAAGCCTCCGGGAATTTCTTCAGAGTATTGAAAAGGAAGTGATCTCTTCCTTATTTCTCACTTTCTAAGTTTGTAAAAATACAAGTGAAACACTTTGGCCTTCTCCCTTATATGATAAATGGACGCGGTCAGAGTGGTCATTATTTATGTGTGTCGCCTCCGAAGACGCCCCTGGGAATATGTCCTTATGAGCCGTCTTATTCTGGCAAGTAGAAAGTCCAACCAGTCACCTTCTGCCTCCTTCTTTTTTCCTTTTTTTTTTCAATTTGTGCCATTTTTTTACAGGCATTTTCAAAGTTCTAAGACAGAAGAATACAATACCTAGAGCATGCTGTCTCAAGATTTAAATAAAAAAAAAGGACCAGTTTTCCCAAAAAGCCGGAATCAAACATCTATGTAGACATTCTCAAATTTCACTGCTAGTTTTGAAGGGTCTGTCCAAGAGTTTAATATGGGCACCCCCAGCTGTTGGTAGGTGACATGATGACCAATGGGAATCTTTGTATGTAGGCAGAATACCACTTTTATGTACATGGAGTAGTGGATGTTCTTCCATTGAAGTGAATAGGAGCAGATCTTCAGTAGCCAAGAGCGGCCACTAAACCGTATACAGATCTGCGCCCTTCTGCTTTGTTCTCTCATTACTTGTGTAACGACAAGTTGTACTCTTGAATGACACCATTGGTTTTACCATAAAGTGTTATTCTATGTGTAGCAGAAATGGTTATCTGCTATGAACACCGGCCACCGGGCGGCGCTCCATAGCATATCTACAGTGACAAGCACGGAGGTCTCCTGCAGACTCCCCAGTTGTCATGCCAACCTATCGTCGCCCCGCGATCCTGTGATGGGGCGTCGGTGGCCGTGGCTTGTGATGTGCTTCTGGCGCACTCATGTTAAATTTCGATGTCCGAGATTAAGAAAGACTACCCAAAACAACAGACTGGAGAAAACATCGGACAACAGGAGTGTTCAAATAAAATTGCCTTTATTACAAAGATTGGCGAACAAGTAGTTCTACATTAAAATAAAATAAAAGCATGTGCCCATACTAGGATAATAAATAAGATAATATAAGGAATAACAAATAAATTAATATATAGTTATATAGGAATAGATACATGATGATAGTAAAACAATATAATAATTGGTCTCAAAACAACCAATAAGGCTATATGATCCAATAGGAAGCCCCAAAATAATTGGTTCAATTATGCATATCAGATGAGTATGTACAAGTAGTGAATACAAACAAGTATATAACAGATCCACGAGTAAAACGTGTATCCCCAGGCAAATAGAATAAAATGGGAATACATCAGATTAAAAATAGAAAAAAATCATTCTCCAATAAAAATACAATACAAAGTGTAAGAGTGCTAAAAGGCAAACAGAAGTAGAGTGATATATATAGTGCTAAGGGTGCAGTGAATTATAATATGGAATCAATAAAAAGGGGCTTGTACCTTTAAGGTCCACCAGATCCTAGCACGGCGCACACCCCGACGTGCGTTTTGGAATTAAATTCCTTCTTCAGCTACGTTTGTCTTTCTCTGAGATGCCGCAGGCGTTTCCGAGAAAGCATAGTTTGAAGGTCTATAGGGAGAGACAAGTCCCCTGGATGGCTTCTCTCCGTCCCACTCCAGGTGATTGACAAATCTCTTGGGGGTGGGTGTTCTGGCCAGGGGCGGTGATTATGCCGGGCTAGTCTCTTCTACCGCAATGGTCCCCCAGCCAGCTCTTAAAGCTATGTTTTCTCTGGAACACCTCGGCGTTTGAGAGATACGTACCGGGCTGCAGTCATGCTGCCAGTCTCTCGAACATACTGCTCGTGGGTCGCACAGTGTTAATTTAATAACCGGTTGCCTTTAAAATTCTTAGCAGTCAGTCAGGAGATTCACGTGCAGATTAGATAGTCATGCGGATTTTATCATGATATAGCCATCTTTACGCAATATTCTCATATGGTGAATATTATGTGTGGAATCTAAAATAGCAATACGCAAAAGTACAAAGCGAAGCAATGATGAAATCTCCATAGACTCGCGTGCAGTAATACAGGTAGTACGAGAGAAATCGGTGACTTCCAGCATATGTTTTACGATCCTTTCTCACTAGTCAGTCTGTGAAACCTTTGGTCCACTCGCCTTGCTTATGCAATGGTTCTCTAAAAGTCTTAAGGTACTGCCACACTAAACGCTCCCGCTAACGATCTCGTTAGCGTCGCATACTAATGAGATCGCTAGCGGGATCGTTTTAATATCGCTAAATGTGTGCCACATTTAGCGATATAGTTAACGACGCTATCGCCGTTAGCGATCTTCTTAGCGATTTAGCGGTACAAAAGTACCGCTAAATCGCTAAGAAAAGGTGCCACACTTAGCGATACATACTTACCCAGCGGGGCGCCAGCGACGAAAATAGGGTCCGGATCGTTTCCGGCGACGAGCGAGATCCCAGCAGGAAGCTCGTCGCCGGAAGCTGCCACACACAGCAACATCGCTAACGGGATCGCTAAATAGTGACGTTTTTTAGCGATCCCGTTAGCGATATTGTTTAGTGTGGCATACCCTTTAGTGTTCTTGGTTAGTAAAGCAAACATGCAGACGTAAAGCTGCCTGACAGGCCCAAAAAGCACACTTCTGGCCTTTGTTCAGTGAATTGTGGCCTATGGGAGTGTCAATGTATGTGCTAAAAAAAGCGCACTGTGCACTTATCCTTGGCTCACCTGCATGTGATGTGATTTCAACCTGGAAATATCTACGTCATGCAAGCATGAGCACTCTCAATTTTTGGGATGTTTGAATGGTTAAGATGCATAGAGTGGTGCTTGGGCTCAAGAGTCCTATGAGCCTATTCATTTGCTTATACGTGAGCCTGAGCTGTACGTGTTTGCAGAAGTGAGCTCATCAGAGCAGAGTTTTGAGCATTCGCTGGGTGTCTTGGTACCTTGAATGATCGGCAGCACGCTTAGGTATGTAACGCACATTTAAAAAATTATAAGTTCCCTTTAATTATACACATGCGGAATTACCGCATCCTATACATAGACTGTGTAATTTATCTTGTTTTTTCCTTTGGTTTTGTGCAATTTATCTTGCAGAGACCGAGCATCTCCGCAAGATAAACAGACATGCTACGGTCTGAAAGACGCGCCACATTTGCGTATACGCGAGTCTGCCACCTGCGTCTTTGAACGCATAGTGGAGATGGTATTTCATAAAATCTCCTCCACTATGCTGCAACATCTGGCTGCTGCAGATTGGATGCTGCAGCCGCACTAAGGGTCCAATCCGCAGCGTTTACTGACCATGGAAACATACCCTAAAGCTATGTGCACACGTTCAGGAATTTTCGCTATTTTTAGCGTTTTTGCGGCGGTTTTCTGCTGCAAAAACGCTTAAAAAAAGCATGCATTAAGCATCCTATGATTAGAATGCATTCCGCAATTTTTGTGCACATGCTGCATTTTTTTCTGCGAAAAAAATGCATCACGGAAAAAAACGCAGCATGTTCATTCTTTTTGCGGAATCGCAGCGATTCCACCGCCATAGGAATGCATTGAACCGCTTACTTTCCGCATGTGGCTATGCCCACCATGCGCAAAGTGAGCTGTTCATGTGCGGATGGTACCCAGGGTGTGGAGGAGAGGAGACTTTCCTCCAGGCCCTGGGTACCATATCCCTGGTAAAACAATAATTAAAATAAAAAATTGTCATATTCTCACCTTCCGGCGGCCCCTGCAGCCTTCCTGCTCCTCAGCGACGCTCCTGGCAACTCCCGTTCCCAGGGATGCCTTGCGACAATGACCCCAGATGACGTAGCGGTCTCACGTGATGCTATGTCATCTGGGGTCATTGTCGCCAGGCATCACTGGGAACGGGAGTTGCCGGGAGCATCGCGAGGACCAGGAAGGCTACGAGGGCCACCGGAAGGTGAGAATATCACGATTTTTTTTAATTATTTTTAACATTATATCTTTTTACTATTGATGTGGCATAGGCAGCATCAATAGTAAAAAGTTGGTCACACTTGTCAAACACTATGTTTGACTCATGTGACCAACCTGTCAATCAGTTTTCCAAGCGATGCTACAGATCGCTTGGAAAACGTTAGCATTCTGCAAGCTAATTACGCTAGTTTTTAGCGGGAATACGCATACCAATAAAATGCGTATTTCCCACGGCCGGGAGTTGCGGGATTTTCGCAGCAATTCCCAACGTATGCACATAGCCTTAAAATACCTGCCTGCAGCTGACCCAGAATTGGCATGTAACTTTAGATGCGCCAATTCTGGCTATTTGCCCACCTCTTCCTGATTGCCCTTGAGTGGTGGCAATCAGGGTATTGCAGTTTGGGTTGATGACACCTGTGATTTGTCCAAAATCACATCTGCCATCAAGCCCTGGGCTTAGTAATGGAGAGGTGTCTATTAGTGATGAGCGAGTATACTCGTTGCTCGGGTGATCTCCGAGTATTTGGAAGTGCTCGGAGATTTAGTTTCTGTCGCCGCAGCTGCGTGATTTACGGCTACTAGACAGCCTGAATAGATGTGGGGATTGCCTGTTTGTTAGGGAATCCCCACATGTATTCAGGCTGTCTAGCAGTCGCAAATCATGCAGCTGCGGCGACATAAACTAAATCTCCGAGCACTTCCAAATACTCGGAGATCACCCAAGCATACTCGCTCATCACTAGTGTCTATTACACATCCTCATTGCTAAAAATCTAAAATAAAAACACATACAGGAAAAACACTTGCTCAAAAAATGCTCAAAAGTGCGTTGAGCATTTTTTGACACAGAAAAAAATCACAGCATGCTCTACTCTCATCTGTTTTAATGACAAGAACAGTTCACATGATGGCAGTCAGCTCCTCCACTTTTCCCCAATGCAGATAGGCCCACAATCATTTCAACATTTGTCCGAACTCGACCTTAGTCAGCGTTCACACTACAGCTTTAACCTGAAGTGGAAACCACACCTTGATGTATATACTTTGAACAATAGAAACCACTGGTGCTCGACAGACTGCATTGACTTAAAACAGGGGTGGGGAATCTTTTTTTCTGCCAAGGGCCATTTGGATATTTATACCATCCTTCGGGGGCCTTACAAACTCCGCCCACAAAATAGATCCTGACTCTGGCACTGGTGCCAGGACGTAATCTTGCATTGCATGCCCTTCAGTGTTCAGTAGTGAACACTGCGTGTGTGTGCTAACAGAGGAAGAAGAAATTAATGAGCTGGTGGCAATCAAAATACAGCTCTCTGCCCAAAAATGCGGTCCCTGAGAATATGCTGGGGGGCCTGATAAAAGGTCATCGAGGGCCGTAAATGGCCCGGGGGCCTGAGGTTCCCCACCCCTGACTTAAAAGGTCTGTTGTCTTTCTTCATGGGTCCTGTTGTTTTAGCCTTGTACAATAGCATTGTGTGCGGGCCAGATCTTCTGAGACTGCTGATGGAGCTCTGACAGCGGTGTGTAAAGGGTATGCCACACTAAACGAGATCGCAAACGAGATCACTAAAACGTCACTATTTTGCAATCTCGTTAGCGACCTCGTTGTGTGTGGCATGTAGCAACGATGTGGCTCCTGCTGTGATGTCGCTGATCGTTCACTAGAGTTCTGGACCGTTTTTTGATCGTTGGCGTCCCGCTGGTGAGCCTGAATCGCTGTGTTTGGCACCTTTTGCGAACGACGAGCGACCTCGTTTGTGACGCATATGACTGTTTTGCGTCACGGAGTGGATCGCAATATCTGTAAGTTCTCTTTTGCGTCACAGAGAGGATCGCAGAAGTTGCAAAGCAGGCTAGCAGGACGCAGAGAGCAGGAGCGATGCTGGAAATTCCTATGAATCAGAAGTGCTCAGTACATGCTAATGACGTCCTAACGACCGCCAAAGTCTTTAAAGAGATCGCTGACCGCTGATGAGTCGTTTTTGAGATCTCCTGTTTGGCAGCTACTAGCGACCTAAAAGAGATCACAAAAACGATCTCGTTAGCTTGCGTCGTTATTGAGATCGCTAACGAGATCGCTAAGTGTGGCAGTACCTTAAAGGTACTGCCACACTAAACAATCCCGCTAGCGATCTCGTTAACGTCGCATACTAATGAGATCGCTAGCGTGATTGTTATAATATCGCTAGTAGCTGCCTAATTTAGCGATGTCGTTAAGGACGCTATCGCGGTTAGCGATCTCCTTAACGACTTTGGCGGTACAAAAACACCGCACATCGCTCACAAAAAGGTGCCACACTCAGCGATATATGCTCACCAGCGGGACGCCAACGATAAAAATAGGGTCGTGAACGATGAACGAGATCACAGCAGGGGCCACGTCGTTGCTACATGCCACACACACCGGCGTCACTAACGAGATCGCTAAATAGTGACGTTTTTTAGCGATCTCGTTAGCGACGCTGTTTAGTGTGGCATACCCTTAAGGCCATATTCACATATCTAGTTGCTCTTTTCATTTTGCGATGACACAAATAATATAATCCATCACAGCATCCATTTATTTGAATTACAGAAACTGCCTAAAATTTCCATTTTATTGCAAGCCGTTTTTTAGCTGGCACAAGAAACTACTGCAACTGGACATTAAAGTCTATCTGAAACAGATAATGAGAGCTCATCTATTATGTCATCTGTTAACAGATTAGTTTTTTTCAGTTCTGCGCGTGCCCAAAACACTAGCGGTATTCAGAGACGCCACTGGTACAAATGGATGCAAAACGGAAGGTAAAGAGTGCATCCGTGTTTGCTCCATTTTTTTTAATTTTAAGATTCTGGAACCGTTAAAAGACTATGACTGCACATGTGAACAGAGCCTAACCTTTTGTTGATTTTCTACAGTCTGAAATGATTACTCGGCCCCCCAAAGGGTTTTGCCTCTTAATACTAACCTATTACCTGCTTGTTAGGGGCCTTGCCCCCCACTGATGCCACCTTTATGATGTGTGATTGACAAGTTTCCAGCTCTTTCCCACCCGTGAAAATGAATAGCCTTTTAATTTCAATCAATATTTTCTTTGTTCTCTCTGACCTTAAAATGAAAGGCTTTGTGAATTGAATAGAGATGGCTTATTGATAACCTCTGTCTTCACAGGATTAATATAACATCTGCTCTTTTGACACGTGCATGTTCTTCAAATGCACCATTGATGTCTAAAATCAGGTTTTAATTTAGATTTTTTTCAGCGTTTCCTCTGATGTGCAGTTATATTATATCTTGCCGTTTTTTTATTCTCTCTGAGAGAAAGCAGTAGTTGGTGTTTTACTAGAGATTTTACTTAAAGCAGTGTGTTGTTTCAGTTAAAGGGAGCCTGTAGGGTCCCCTGTGTCCTCCAGCCCAGCAGCATTCGCCTATGTATGAGAAAATTCCCTGCCTGTATAACATTAAGTGAAAACAAGGTATAAAAAAAAAACATTTATAATGTCCGTTTCCTATGCTAATGAGGGTTTTGACTAGTCTATGGGGCATTCCCCAGACTAATCATCCCTCTTGCTGTGTTATCATGCCCACAGAAGTTTTGAAGATGGCTTCCGGTCATGCGCAGTGCACGCCTCTGAACCCGGGAAGCGTACACCTGGTTTCAGAGACGCAGTGACTCTGTAAAAATTATCGGCGCACTAGATTTGCATAAGCGGCAATGACGATCCTCCTTACCTTGACAAGCCAGAGCTGGTATGTCACTCTCCACAAGGAGAAACCTTACCCCTTATACCTCAGTCCAGAGCCTCTCAACTAACCAAATCAGTTCTCATACTTTGCACTGACGAGGGCCAATAGCCCGAAACAGTGTCTGCAAATTGAGATACTGATTTGGCTTTTATCCTAGGTCATATTACAAGACTCGTCAAAGGGTTGATTGTGACTTGTAGGATCGCTACTTCCAACAGGTGGCGCTATAGAGTTCAAGTCCTCTTTTTCTCTGAAGAGGCAATTTGCATATTAAATTTCCCTCTACACTGTGACATCCCTTAAGATACTTCAGATATTTGTAGACAGCTATTAAGTCTCCTTTTAGCCTTCTTTTTTACAAGTTAAACATTCTCGGAACTTTTTCCGTTCCTCGTAGGACACACTTTGCAGTCCGCTCACCATACTAGTCGCTCTTCTCTGAACTTGCTCCAGTTTTTCAATGTCTTTTTTTAAAATGTGGTGCCCAGAACTGGACACAGTATTCCAGATGAGATATGGCCAAGGAGGAGTAAAGGGGAATAGACATGCTAATACATCCTAGAACTGTTTGCCATTTTTGATGCTGCATCACACTTTTGACTTGTGCACCCTGTGATCTATTAGTATACCCAAGTCTTTTTCACATGTGCTATTGCAATAAGTCTTCTTACGCTGACTTGGCACTGTCCACAAAGAGAACTTTTTCTCCTTAGAACCCTTTCAGAGGCCTTACACCCAGCCAAACCAGATCTCCTGTTTCCAGGACGTCCCCCTGACAGCACTATGGAGGACGTCCT
>VIAB01006335.1:55066-67636 GCA_009801035.1 Oophaga pumilio
CTGGAAACCGAATTATCGGTAGGTATAATACCCATTTTTGCACTGATGAGGAGCTAGCACGCCAAAACATGTGTCCGCAAATGGAGTTTCTGGCTTTGCTTCTAATACCATATCATGTGATGTGATAGTACTTGTTAGGGTATGTTTCCACGGTCAGGAAACGCTGCGTGTTTGACGCTGTGTACAGCCACAGCGTCAAACACGCAGCGTCCAGATGTTACAGCAGAGTGGAAGGGATTTCATGAAATCCCGTTTTCACTATGCGTTAAAAGACGCAGGCATCAGACGTGCGTAAACGGACATGCGGCACGTCTTTTCAGATCACAGCATGTCTATTTACCTTGCGGCGACGCTCCGTCTTTCTTCATGTACAGGACATTGCGGGATTTTAGGTATCCGCGGTTATGACCAATAACTGTCATTTCATCAGTTTACATAACCATGGATACCCAAGGTACTGTATTGCCTGCACATGAGGAAAGAGACATAGCAAATAAAAAAAAAACTATACTACATTTCTAATTGGAGAGAGTTGCGACAAGGGAGAAGTGGTAGGTCAATTTGTGTGATAACCTTTATAGTATTGTAAATATTGGTAATGTTATCCCCACATCAAAATGGCCTGACCATATGGGGTTGAACAGGACAGTGAAAAACAAAGAGCAAATCCGACCAATAAAGTCCCAGTGTGTCAGAAATGGTGAAACAAAAATGTTTATTAATATTTATATAAATCGGGTGATAATTAAAGATATCGAAACAAGATGGATAATTAACCTCTTAACGACCGCCGATACGCCTTTTAACGGCAGCAGTTAAGGGCACTTATTCCTTATCCTCAGCGTCGCTTTTTAATGGCGCTGAGAAATAAGGTTATAGTGCCCCCCAGCGTTGGAAAATCTACCGGGGATAGCAAAGACCCCGAAAAGCATGATTTAGGTCGGTTTTTACCGACCCCAGTGTTGCGATCACCGTTATTCACGGAATAACGGCGACTGTAAAAAAAAAGTACTGTTTCCCATTTAATTTCTCTCTCCTCTGATGTGCTAGATCAGAAATTCTAGAGAGAAATGGGGTCCCCTGGGTCCGCCCCGATATCTGCCGTGTCCTCTGGTCCTGTCCCCCGGCCCCTGGCCGCTGGCATCTTCTGGGAAGAAAATGACGGGCGCAGTGCGCCCACCGAGATCTGTCGACCGACACCCGACAACAATAGATTTCTCCTATTGGTTCATTTTTATCACTGTGATATGGTCTATCACAGTGATCAAAATAAAAAAAATAATAGTAAAGCACCCCCCCTTTATCACTCCCTTAGTTAGGTAAAAATAATAAAATAAAAATAAAAAATTTCTCTAATCCCCTCCGCGACAGCACACAGGAGGTTGCCTCCCCATCCGAATTAGGGACAGGAAACAAGAGGTTAAATAGCCCTCCCCTTCCTCTAATCCCCAGTGTTTTCCTGTCCCAAATCAGGATGAAGAGGTTCTGTGTGCTCAGTGGACGGGCCGGCGAATACCGGGGTGTACGTTGAGCCGGGCAGCCGGGGTCGATCGTCCCGGACCTTCCTCCCCGTTCGCTGCACCTGCCGCTGGCGGGACCCGTACCATCCTCCGGCGCTTTGGCAATGCTGGATGGTGAAGGTTGGGCTGGGGGCCTCCCTTAGCCAGCCCAAGAAACCCTCTCCCCCCTCGCGCCGCATGCCGGCACATCCGGATGGCATGCATAGGAAGGGACGTACACCGCCGACCACGGTGGAACGCACTGCCATTTTGGCGGGAAATTTGAAATTTCAAAAAAAAAAGTTCAGAATGGCGCCAGGAAGCTTCTTACCTGAGGGGGACAGGTCTCATCCAATTGGATGGGGGGGGGGGGAATGCTGGATCTTGGTTCCTATATAAGGACCCTGATGGAAGACTCTGTAAGGAAGGACTAAAGGTCTGTATGATGGATGTCTCTTCCTTGAGAGCTGCTTCTGCAGAGCCCAGGCCGAGTGAGTATACTTGGAAAAGGGTATATCGTCTTTTGGTTCAGGACCCATTCTTATGGGACCTCCCTTCTCCTCTTTCAGGGAGACAAGGATCCTGCACCAAAAATGAAGGGAGAGACTACAAGCTGCAAGTGCGCCATCTGTAGTATAAAGCTCCCCTCCAATTACAAAAAACCTTGTGCCAACTGTGCACACAAAAAATTGTCTGGGAGCAACCATCCCTAATGGATGAAGTAAGAGGGCTGGTGCGACAAGAGATTGTCATCCCTGGCTACCTTTTCCCAGTCATTCACAAAGGGGCCCACAGTCTCAAAAAAGAGAAAATACGCCCCTGAAAACATCTCCGACTCAGAACCCGAGTCTTCGGGTTCAGGGGATTGGAGGGAATAAGGTGAACTGACCCCAAGCCAGACGGAGAAGGATAGGAAATTGTTCTTCAGACGATATAGAGGAGCTGCGTTCAGCAGTCAGGAACACGATGGGAGTTGAGAATGAAAAACCGTCACGTTCAGTCCAGGTTGTTCTATTTGGCAGTCTGAAATCTAGGAAGAAAATGGTTTTCCCTATCCATGATAATGTCCAGAACCTAATCTTAGAAGAATGGGAGTTCCCAGAAAGGAAAATGAGTATCCCAAGTGAGATGAAAGATCGGTTTCCCCTGGACAAAGAGACCGTGAAGTGTTGGACTGAAGTCCCTAAAGTAGATATCCAGGTAGCTAGGGTAGCCAAAAAGACTACACTACCCTTCGAAGATTCCTCTCAACTCACGGACCACAAAATGGATAGTTTACTGAGGAAGTCCTGGGAGGCTTCAGCAGCCTCCTTAAAAACAAATGTCGCATCCGCCTGCGTAACGCGAACCCTGTACCTCTGGCTACAGCAATTGGAGGACCATATTAAAAGCGGAACCCCGAGGGAATATCTTCTATCCTCTCTTCCGCTTCTTCAGAAGGCAGCAGGCTTTTTAGTGGACACCTCAGCAGAGTCAGTTCGAATTGCGGCAAGAACATCAGTACTTTCCAACACTATCCAAAGGGCTCTGTGGCTGAAGATTGGAGCCGGGATATTCGATCAAAATCCAGACTATGCTCTATTCCCTTCAAGGGAGAATACGTATTCGGCCCTACACTGGACGAATTACTAGAGAAGGGAACCGATAAGAAGAAAAATCTTCCCGAACCAAAACCACCCAAGAAGAAGTCTTTTCGCCCACCCCAGGCTCAGACCCCTCAATACAGGGAGAAAGGGAAAACGGGGCAATGGAGTTACCCTAAAGGCGGGAAAGACAGAAATATTTTTCACAGCTCTCGTTCAAACAGAGACAGAAAATGACGCCAAGCAGGTAGAGGGCAGGATTTCAAACTTCTTCCCAAGCTGGCAGGGGATCATATCAGATCGGGGAATCCTGGACTCAATCAAAAGGGGAGTAAAAATAGAATTGTCCTCCTTCTCAAAGCTTCAAAAAATTCTGCATACGGAACTCCAACAGATGCTATCGTCCGCAGTAATATCTCCGGTTCCAGAAGCAGAGCTGGGTCAGGGCCACTGCTCCCGGCTGTTCCTAGTAAAAAAGCCAAGTGGGAAGTACCGGGTCATCATCAACCTAAAAATGCTCAACGAGCATATCCGGTACCAACGCTTCAAGATGAAGTCAATAAAGTCCACAATACCATTGATCGGGAAAGATTTTGTCATGGCCACCATAGATCTCCAAGAGGCATATTACCATATTGCCATACATCCATCCTATCAGCGGTATCTGAGGTTTGCAGTGGCTCTAGACGAAGAAGTACACCACTTCCAGTTCAAGGTTCTGCCCTTTGGCATATCGTCGGCACCCCAAACATTTACAAAAATAATGGCAGAAGTGGTAGCATTCTTCAGGAAATGGGACATATGTGTCGTTCCTTACCTGGATGACCTTCTTGTCATTGCTCCCTCAAGCACCACCCTAAGAGCATCTTCAATCACTCCTGCATACCTTAGCATCTCTAGGCTGGATGGTAAATCAGGAAAAATCAGACCTGAATCCCTCAACCAGAAAAATCTTTCTAGGAATCCTCCTAGATTCCCAGAGCCAAAAATCGTTTCTTCCGCCCACCAAGCAGGTAGGCGTAAGATCAAAGGTTCGGATGCTAAAAAGTCGGAAAAGGGTGACCATAAGATTCGCCATGTCAACGTTGGGGTCAATGAGTTTTTGCATCCAGGCGGTTCCCTGGGCACAGGCCCACTGAAGAATACTTCAAAAGTTTATTCTATCCTGCTGGAACAAAGACCCAGAGACCCTCAATACGAGAATCTCTCTACCTCAACACGTAAAGTTATCCCTCAACTGGTGGCTCTGCCAGGGAAACTTGGCAAAAGGGATACCCTGGATACAATATCCTATGATGTCAATTACAACAGACGCCAGCAAACGCGGATGGGGAGCAATAACGTTTCAGGGAGTCTTTCAAGGAGTCTGGCCCAAAAAGATGGAGTACCAGTCTTCCAATTACAGAGAATTGAGAGCAGTAGAAGAAGCCCTAAGGGCGGCAGAGTCATTAATCCAGGGAACCCATGTCCGAATTTACTCCGACAACATGACCACGGTAGCCCATCTACGTCATCAGGACAGCATAAAATACGGAGGTCTGCAACAGATCTCGGCAAGCATATTTGGTTGGGTAGAATGTCATCTCCAGTCCTTATCGGCTCTCCACCTGAAAGGATCCGACAACGTCGAAGCAGACTTCCTGAGCAGGACAGACATACAGTCATGGCCAAAAGTTTTGAGAATGACACAAATATTATATTTTCACATGATCTGCTGCCCTCTGGTTTTTATGTGTGTTTGACAGATGTTTTTATCACAGACAGAAATATAATTGCAAACATATGAGTAACAAAAGCTTATATTGACAGAATGAGTTAATGCAGCAAGTCAATATTTGCAGTGTTGATCCTTCTTCTTCAGGACCTCTGCAATTCTCCCTGGCATGCTCTCAATCAACTTCTTGACCAAATCCTGACTGATAGCAGTCCATTCTTGCACAATCAATGCTTTCATTTTGTCAGAATTTTTAGGTTTTTGTTTGTCCACCTGTCTCTTGATGATTGACCACAAGTTCTCAATGGGATTAAGATCTGGGGAGTTTCCAGGCCATGGACCCAAAATCTCTGTTTTGTTCCCTGAGCCATTTAGTTATCACCTTTGCTTTATGGCAAGGTGCTCCATCATGCTGGAAAAGGCATTGTTGATCGCCAAACTGCTCTTGGAGGGTTGGGAGAAGTTGCTCTTGGAGGACATTCTGGTACCATTCTTTATTCATGGCTGTGTTTTTAGGCAAGACTGTGAGAGAGCCGATTCCCTAGGCTGAGAAGCAACCCCACACATGAATGGTTTCAGGATGCTTAACAGTTGGCATGAGACAAGACTGGTGGTAGCGCTCACCTTGTCTTCTCCGAATGAGGCGTTTTCCTGATGTTCCAAATAATCGAAAAGGGGATTCATCAGAGAAAATAACTTTATCCCAGTCCTCAGCAGTCCACTGCCTGTACCTTTTGCAGAATATCAGTCTGTCCATGATGTTTTTTCTGGAGAGAAGTGGCTTCTTTGCTGCCCTCCTTGAGACCAGGCCTTGCTCCAAGAGTCTCCGCCTCACAGTGCATGCAGATGCACTCACACCTGCTTGCTGCCATTCCTGAGCAAGCTCTGAACTGCTGGTAGCCCGATCCCGCAGCTGAAACACTTTTAAGAGACAGTCCTGGCGCTTGCTGGTCTTTCTTGGGCGCCCTGGAGCCTTTTTGGCAACAATGGAACCTCTCTCCTTGAAGTTCTTGATGATGCCATAGATTGTTGACTGAGGTGCAATCTTTCTAGCTGCGATACTCTTCCCTGTTAGGCCATTTTTGTGCATTGCAATGATGACTGCACGTGTTTCTTTAGAGATAACCATGGTTAACAGAGGAGAAACAATGATGCCAAGCACCAGCCTCCTTTTAAAGTGTCCAGTGGTGTCATTCTTACTTAATCATGACAGATTGATCTCCAGCCATGTCATCATCAACACCCACACCTGTGTTAATGGAGCAATCACTCAAAAGAGGTTAGCTGGTCCTTTTAAGGCAGGGCTGCACTGATGTTGAAATGTGTTTTGGGGGATAAAGTTCATTTTCTAGCCAAACATTGACTTTGCAAGTAATTGCTGTTAAGCTGATCACTCTTTATAACATTCTGGAGTATATGCAAATTGCCATTAGAAAAAGTGAAGCAGTAGACTTTGTAAAAATTAATATTTGTGTCATTCTCAAAACTTTTGGCCATGACTGTAGATCCAGGGGAATGGAGCCTCAATATGAGAATATTCCAGACCATAAACAAAAAATGGGGTCTCCCGGAGGTGGACCTGTTTGCAAATCGAGAGAATGCCAAAGCAAAACAGTACTTCTCCATAGGTCCAAACGAAACACATTCAAAGGTGGATGCCTTCGCTCACCCATGGGATTTCGGACTGGCATACCCATTTCTGCCAATTCCTTTAATACCAAGAACTCTGCAAAAGGTCAGGACAGACGGGGTCAGAACTATCCTCATCGCCCATCTCTGGCCAAAAAGGAGCTGGTTCGGAGCCGTAAGGCTAATGAACTCAGAGGGTCCTCTGATCCTACCTCTGGACTACGACCTACTACATCAAGGTCCCATCTTTCACCCGGCTCCCCACAGCTTAAGCTTGGCAGCCTGGCTTCTGAAACCACAATCCTGAAAGCCAGAGGCCTCTCAGATGCGGTGATATCCACCTTACAAAAGAGTAGAAAGGCGATCACAAACGCTATATATTTCAAAATATGGAAAACCTTCTCGGCATTATATGGATACATGTTGTGAATGGGCTTGAAATGAGTTCTGAGCAGAGGCTCCCTCTGGTGGTTACAAGCGATACTGGACTGTCCAGTGAAGATTGTGAGGACTGGGAATCAGGTGTTACTGACTGGTCTTATATAAGGGAGTCGCCTTCCCATCAGGGTTGCCGGTGATCAATTGTTCTGGTCTCAATCCTTGATTCCTGTTTCCTTTGTAGCCTGCTGTGTCGTGTCTGCATCTCCTGCTAACAGATAAGACATTTTCTTCTTTTTGTTTTTGTGCTTGATTTTTGCATTTTGTCCTGCACTTCTGTGGGGGCCTTCAGGGTCCCCTCCGGGGGCTTTTGCCCTCTCAGTTTAGTTCAGCCACTGATGTTTGTACATTTGCTTTTTCCAGTTTTTTCAGTGGCTGCTGTTTTGATTTTGTTACACCAGAGAACTAATTTAGGTAGTAGAGGTCGTGTGATCTCAGGTGTTTTTGAAATTAGTAGAGTTGGTGCTTTTCAGGGTTTTTTGGGATTGCAGTAAGTGCCCTTCCTATCCTTTTCTATTTAGGTAGTTTGGGCCCCAACGTTTGCTCATACTATTTTCTGTCTGTGTCAGTATTTCTTCTTGTCTAACCGCCATTACATGTTTGGGAGCTTTCTATGTTCTTTGGGGATCTGCTCCGGGGCAGATAGCTTTCCTCTTTCTATCTTTAGGTGTAGTTAGTTTCTCAGGCTTTGACGTGGCGTCTAGGACCAACGTAGGAAAACTCCACGGCTGCCTCTAGTTGTGGTTGTTAGTCAGGGTACTGCAATCTCATAGATTCCAACTGCTCTGGTGTATTGCCTTTTTTACCTGCACTCCTCAGCTACCGAAACATAACAGATACACTCCTATTGATCCTTTCCACCCAGACGTTGCAAAAATCTTAGATTGCCTACAGGACGGTTTATCCAAAGGACTAAGACCAAGTACCTTGAAGGTCCAGGTATCAGCCCTGAGTTCCTTCTTCGACCAAAATCTAGCAGACCATCGATGGATAAGGAGATTTATGTCAGCTGCCTCCAGAATCCGTCCAAATAAATCCAGTATGGTCCCAGCTTGGAACTTGAACGTAGTGCTAAAAGGTCTAGCGATCCCTCCATTCGAGCCTATGGACCAGATCGATAAACTATCCTGGAAAGCAGCACTTCTTGTAGCCATTACAACGGCAAGAAGGGTGGGCGAGATTCGGGCTCTATCCATCAGAGAGCCTTATCTAAGAATTCTGGACAATGGATTAATATTCTGTCTAGACCAGTCTTTTGTACCAAAGGTGTCTTCTGATTTCCACAGGTCCCCGGAAATAATACTTTCCTCCTTCTGTGATAATCCGAAAGCTGAAAGAGAAGCAGGATTCCATTTTCTAGACGTTCAGCGGGCGGTCCTTTTCTATTTGGAAGAAACAAAGCCTTGGAGGAGATATCAAAATCTTTTTGTTCAGTATGGCAGACCAAACAAAGGGAAGAATTCTTCCAAAAGCTCTTTAGCAAAATGGATCAAGAAGGCAATCATGGACACTTACAAAAATCAGATCTACCTCCTCCTGAATCCTTGAAAGCCCACTCCACTAGATCTGTCTCCGTCTCCTGGGCAGAAAGGGCAAATGCGTCCATCGAGCAGATTTGCAGAGCCGCGACCTGGTCCTCAGTCCATACCTTCACTAAGCATTATAGATTAGATCTATGAGGCTGGCGTGCCCTGGCGGCAAGTGCGCCGGAAAGCAAGGCCGCCTGGTTCTACGCACTCGCGAGGTGGATATCCGGTGCGTCCCGGTTACCTAGCGTGCCGGAAACTACAGCGGCCAGCCGTGACTGCGCATGTGCAGGGCTACTGAGGCTCCCTGCCCACAGCGCACTGGATTCAAACACTCGAAGGACGGGGCCAGATAGAGGTGAACTGCGCCATCCGGTATAAAAGGGGATGTGCCCAGGAGTATGGTTGGCATTTCCTGCATCAGTCCTAATCATAGATGGACAGCAGCAGTAGACAACGCCACTGGAGAAGCTAACACAGCAATCGACACAGGAGTTATTGCATCGTGGCCAGCAGCACCATCTCCAGGGACGCAGTAGTGGTAGTCGGACAAGCAGCAAGACCAGCCTGAAGGGCAAGGCAGGTCACGAGCACACCTCCAGGGGGAGACGTTCTTCTGAACCCACCCAGCCTCTGTCTCCGATACCGTAGATCAGACCTGGGCAAAGTGCGGGCCACATCCAGCCCTCTGGCTGTTCCAGTCCGGTCCCCAGACCGAGGCAACTGAGGGGCTGAAAAAAGTGGCCCACGGTCCGCACCGTGCCCGCCGCTTGTTCTCTCCGCACGCACGCCTGCCTGCAGTCTTGGCATTCTTCGCAGTCTCTGCACTCCATCCACGCTGACTGCATTGGTGGAGGAGGGGCCTCCGGCCACTTCCTCCACCAATCAGCATGTGAAACGTCATGTCATCTCGTCCGCTGTGTACTGTGGCGAGTCAGTGAATCGGAGACAGAAGCATAGCAGAGCGCCATGGGAACGGGAGAAAGGTGAGGGTTTTTTTTGTTTGTTTTTTATGTGTATGGGATGTTTGGTTGCACATAGGGAGGCTGTATGGGTCTTATGGACATGGGGAGGCTGTATTGGTCTTATGGACATGGGGAGGCTGTGTGGGCCTCATATGCTGGCCCTGGAGAGGCTGTGTGGGCCTCATATGCTGGCCCTGGAGAGGCTGTGTGGGCATCATATGCTGTCCTTGGGGAGGCTGTGTGGGCCTCATATGCTGGCCCTGGGGAAGCTGTGTGGGCCTCATATGCTGACCCTGCGGAGGCTGTGTGGGCCTCATATGCTGACCCTGCGGAGGCTGTGTGGGCCTCATATGCTGGCCCTGGAGAGGCTGTGTGGGCCTCATATGCTGGCCCTGAGGAGGCTGTGTGGGCCTCATATGCTGGCCCTGGGGAGGCTGTGTGGGCCTCATATGCTGGCCCTGGGGAGGCTGTGTGGGCCTCATATACTGGCCCTGGAGAAGCTGTGTGGGCCTCATATGCTGGCCCTGGGGAGGCTGTGTGGGCCTCATGTTGGCCCTGGGGAGGCTGTGTGGGCCTCATATGCTGGCCCTGGGGAGGCTTTGTGAGCTCAGATTATTGTTGATTTTAACCCCTTAATGACTAGCTTTTTTCGGTTTTGCATTTTCGTCTTTCGCTCCCCTTCTTCCCAGAGCCGTAACTTTTTTTAATTTTTCCGTCAATATGGCCATGTGAGGGCTTATTTTTTGCGGGACGAGTTGTACTTTTCAACGACATCTTTGGTTTTAGCATGTAGTGTACTCGAAAACGGGAAAAAAATTCCATGTGCGGTGAAATTGCAAAAAAAAAGTGCAATCCCACACTTGTTTTTTGTTTAGCTTTTTTTGATAGGTTCACTAAATGCTAAAACTGACCTGCCATTATGACTCTCCAGGTCATTGAGTTCATAGACCCCAAACATGTCTAGGTTCTTTTTTTTATCTAAGTGGTGAAAAAAAAATTTGTGCCATTTTCCGAAACCCGTAGCGTCTTCATTTTTCGTGATCTGGGGTCGGATGAGGGCTTATTTTTTGCGTGCCGAGCTGACGTTTTTAAGGATTCCATTTATGTGCAGATACAATCTTTTGATCGCCCGTTATTGCATTTTAATGCAATGTCATGGCGACCAAAAAAAACGTAATAATGGCGTTTCGATTTTTTTTTTTCCTGCTACGCCGTTCAGAGATCGGGTTAATCTTTTTTTCATTGGTCGGGTGATTGTGAACGCGGCGATACCAAATGTGTGTATGTGATTTTTTTTTTTTTTTTTTTTTTTTTTTTTTTTTTCATATTTTTTAGAACATTTTTTATTTTTTTTTAAATGTTGGCATGCTTCAATAGCCTCCACTACTTGATCGGCTCTGCTATATATAGGCGATGAGCAGATCGCCTATATGTAGCAGAATTACAGCATTGCTATGAGCGCTGACCACCGGGTGGCGCTCATAGCAATGCCTCATAAACAACCATAGAGGTCTCTAGGAAACCTCAGGTTGTTATGACAACGCATCACTGTTGGCAAAGCACGTATTTCCAGCCCGGTGGCCGGAAGTGCTGGTTAAAACCCGCTGTCAGCGTTTGACAGCGGGATTTAACTAGCTAATAGGCGCCGGTGGCTCACAAATCTACCTGCGCCTAGTGCGGGCACATGTCAGCTGTTTTGAACAGCTGACATGTCCCGGCTTTGATGCGGGCTCACTGCCGGAGCCCTCATCAAAGCGGGGGATCTGACCTTGGATGTACTTTTCCGTCCAAGGTCAGAAAGGGGTTAATATTGCGTAGCATTAATTTCAGCCTATTGGTTCGGCCCTCCATAACAGTCATTGTCTCTCGTGTGGCTCCTCGAGAAAATTAATTGCCCACCTTTGCCGTAGATTGATCAGAAAGTACATCATATTAAAACAGGCCCCCCTTTCCCTGTGTATTTTTTACTAGGAAAGGCCCCTGAAACACAGCTCGAAACAGAACACTAAGGACTGTGCTCTGTGCAAGGGAGGTTTAACCAGCATTTATAGTAAAAGACTCTGTCCTGATTACATACAACAAACCCCCAGGTTCGCTATGGACCAGAAGGCCATTATTACATCAGAAGTCCAGGAGTCATTAAAGCACCTAATGGGAAATAGAGAGGAGGGAAAATCAGAACTACAGTCATCTGAGTCATAAAGATCAGTAGCATTTAAAGGGGAGGATTCAGATCGTTCTGATTCCTCCTCCTCTGATAATAACACAGGGGGTAGACCCTGCTTTCCAGCTGAGGACACAGACAAGCTGGTCAGGGCAGTCGGGTCGACTATGGACATAGCTGATCCCAAGACTGCTAGAACAGTCCAGGACATTGTTAGGCGGCCTAGAGCAGAGGAAAAGGCGTTCCTTTTCAGTAAACAAAAAATCAAGATGCTCATTAGTAGAGAGTGGAAGAGGCCGGAGAGGAAGGGTCCACTACCATCTTCGTCAAAAAGGAGATATCCGTTTGACGAAAAGGAGGCGGGCATATGGGAGAAAACTCCTAAGATCGACATAGCGGTAGCAAAGTCTGTTTAAAAATCTACTTTGCCTTTTCAGGACCTAGGAGCTCTCAAGTACCCCTTGGATAAGAAGACAGAAATTTTCCTGAAACAAACTTGGGAGTCGTTGGCAACGTCCGTAAAGCCGGCAAAAGCAGCGACCTGCAGGGCCAGGTCTATGATGGTGCCGCTGCAGCAGCCTGACGAACAGCTCCGGAACAACACCCCTAGGGAGAAGATCTTGGCAGACCTTCCAATGTTGCAGGGAGCAGCTGCCTTCCGGCCAATGCCTCGACAGATTCTGTCAGGTTAGCAGCCAGGTCTGCGAATCTATCCAATGCGGCCCGCAGAGCTTTGTGGCTCAGAAGCTGGCCGGGAGATGACTAGTCCAAGGTCAGACTATGTTCAGGCTTATGTAAACACAGAAGAATTGGAGAAAAACGCCATATACAAATATATAAATATTTTATTATTATCAAAAGTCATATCTCAATAGACATTAGTAAATACATACATAATTGCATAGCTCAATAAGTGGTTTGAAATGGTATGCGAGATGTTAATAGATGTAATAATACCTATAATACTTAGGACAGTAGGGGGAGGTGGGCACACAAGTCATAACTATGTAGTCAGATGCTCAATGGCATAAAGTGCCCCACTAGATAAATAT
>VIAB01006335.1:91176-110278 GCA_009801035.1 Oophaga pumilio
AGCTTCTTCCACCTCTCAACTGGAATTTTGGACCACTCTTCTTTGCAAACTGCTCCAGGTCTCTCATATTTGAGGGGTGCCTTCTCCCAATAACAATTTTAATATGTCTCCAGAGGTGTTCAATGGTATTTAGATCTGGACTCATTGCTGTCCACTTATGAACTCTCCAGCACTCTCCATACATTCCTGGGTGCTTCTTGAAGTACTAGTAGATGGAGGCCCGAAGCTATCGCATCACGAGGGCAGTAATGTCACGATGGGGGCAGGCTTTGCAGCGTTGGGAATCTCCATGTGCTCACCCACCTATCCACTCTCTTTCCCCATGTGCTAACTTCTCCCATCTGTGCTCTCTTCTTTGACCTGTCTACCCCTTGTGCTGTCCCCTTGTCTGCTGTCTCTCTCCTTCCTGTGCTGTGTTCTCCCCTCATGTGCTGTCCCGTTTAAGCTCTCTCCCCCTGTGCTCTCACCCCTGTGCGCTTTCTCCGCCATCTGCTGTCTTCTCATCTCATGTCATCTCTTCTTTGACTTGTGTACCCATGTGCTCTCCCCCTTGTCTGCGCTCTCTCTCTCCACCACTGATCTGTCTTCCCTAATGTGTTCTCTCGTTTGAAGCTGTCTCCCCCCCGTGTGTCCTCTTACAGCAGGAGATTGCAGAGGATACATTTTGAGGTAAAATATTGTTTAAAAACAGTCAGTGAAATATTTTGCCTCACAAAATGATCCCCTGCTGTAATGTCAGTATTGTCTTTTGCTTCCTCACCTGCCCAGGACATGTGGTATGCTCCGTACACGGTCAGACAGACAATTTTTAAAATGAACTTTGTTCGTGGGAAAACCCCTTTAATGTGACTGTCTTCCTCTGCCTGTAGACATGTCGTGCATCTGCCGCCGGGATCAGCCGAATGATTAACTGTGCCTGTGTGGAATACGCACAGGCGTTGTAAATCAGACCGCCGCCATCTTTATGCAGATAGCAGCGGTCACATTAAAACTGCGCATGCGCTCCTCCTGTACAAAGATGGCGGCGGTCAGTGATTCATTCGTTGATCCCGGCGGTGGCGTGTTCCGCTGGTGGTACTGCGCAAGAGGCTGCGTATACAGCGTGTGTGGTGCGTATGGCTTATACAGTGTGTGTGTGGTGCGACGGTGTTCCGCTGGTGGTACTGTTCAAGAGGCTGCGTACGGCGTATACAGTGTGTGTGGTGCGACGGTGTTCGGCTGGTGGTACCGCGCAATAGGCTACATACTGTGTATACAGTGTGTGTGGTGCGTACGGCGTTGACTGGTCAAAGCCTCATTAGCATTTGATAAGAGGAGGTTACAAATTTTTAAAGCATTTAACTGAATTATGTTATACAGGGCTGGTTAGGGAGGGAGTTTAATCACACATAGCTGAAAGCTACTGGATTGGAGGGCATGGGGGACCTGACAGGTTCCCTTTAAATTTCTTTTGAACTTGATTGGGACTGCTCATTCACTATCTCGATTATGCCGTGTTGCAACCTTTCATCAATTTTTCTCTTTCGTCCAGGGAAACTAGCTGCACTGCCATGAGTTCTAAACTTTTTTATTATGTTGCGCAACGTGGACAAAGGAACATCAAGATCTCTAGAAATGGACTTGTAACCTTGAGATTGTTGATATTTTTCAACAATTATGGTTCTCAAGTCCTCAGACAGTTCCCTTTTCCTCTTTCTGTTCTCCATGCAAAGGTTGAGTCAACTTCTCACTTTTTTATCTGGTCTCAGGAGTAATTTGAAGATTGCACACACCAGTTGCTTGCCACAGGCGAGTTTGAACGAGCATCACATGCTTAAAACAAAGTTGTTTACCTGCATTTTTGAACAGGTGCCAACAATTTTGGCTGGCCCATTTTTGGGGTTTTGTGTGAAATTATGTCTAATTTGCTTTTTTGTGTGTTTCAATACACACAACAAACTTCTGTATAACAAAACATGTAATTGCAATCATTTTCTGGGAGAAATACTTAATTTTCTGGAACAATTTCAAGGACGCCAACTCTTTGCCCATGACTGTGTGTATATCTGTCTATGTATCTCAAATACTTATTTTCCCCACTGTATGTGTACAGTGGGTACGGAAAGTATTGAGCCCTTTAAATTTTTCACTGTTTCATTGCAGCCATTTGGTAAATTAAAAAAAAAGGGTCATTTTTTTCTCATTAATGTACACTCTGCACCCCATCTTGACTGGAAAAAAAACGGAAATGTAGAAATTTTTGCAAATTTATTAAAAAAGAAAAATCACATGGTCATAAGTATTCCAATGAAGGAGTAGAACCATCTCAAGGAGGATTACAAGAAAATGGACAGCATGTGACTTATATATAAGTGTCTGAGCAAAGGGACCGAATACTTAACCTCATACTTTGCGGTGCTTTTCTGCAAAGGGGACAGGATGACTGCATCGTATTTAAGAAGAATGGATGGGGTCATGTTTCGTAACATTTTGGCCAACAACATCCTTCCCTCAGAGCATTGAAGCTGGGTCGTGGCTGGATATTTCAGCAGTACAATGACCCGAAATACACAGCCAGGGCAATAAAGGAGTGGCTCCGTAAGAAGTTTACGCGGGCTTGCAGCGATGTGTTATAAAAGCAGTGCAGGAGACAGCTCGCGCCATGCTGGGCTGTGACGTGTGGTGAAACTCTGCCCAGTCACTCAGGGAAACTGGGTCTCGCCTCGGTGATGCCGAGTCAGTTTCCAATTCCCGAAGTTGATGTGACATCACTGGACATAAGAGGCACCTCCAGCCGAGGGTCACGTGATGGGGATGAGCGGACGATAGCGCCGCTCACAGGCACATTTGGAAACACAAGGTGTTGAAGGACAGTCTTATTTCCAAGGTTTATATTAATCTGCCCACTGCACATTGTAGTCAACAAAACCTCTTTAATTTGTGAACATCTGTGGTTTGATTTCTTTGCCTGTGTGGATTGGATGGGTTGTTACGGACATCTCTTGAGAATTTTATGTCAATAGCACCTTAAGAAATATATTTACTTTGAAAATTGTTGACATTTTCAATACCTGGTTCATACATGTACAGTATATACACACTGCATGTACGGAATATACCAGCCTGTTTCCTCTTCAGTTCCACTATACTCCCGCAGTTAAAGGACGTTTGGTCCTTAAGCAGTCTTAACTCCAAAATAGAAATGCTGGGGGCCAACGAGAAGTTGCCCATTTTACCCCTAATGCTGGAGCCCTGCATACCAGCCTGTCTCCTCTTCAGTCTCTAGATTTCCGCAGTTAAAGAATCTTTGGTGACAGTGATGTCACCAAAAGTCCTAAAGCAGTCTTAATCGCGGAATAGAAATACTGGGGGCTTTGTGTAATTGCTGATTTTCCCCGCCCCTAACTGCGGTCCTGATTGTAACTAGGGCTTATTTTTTGGAATAGAGCTTATATTTCAAGGATACTCCAAAAATCCTGTAAAATCATGCTAGGGCTTATTTTTGGAGAAGCACGGTAGCTTACTACATAGGTGTGGCTAAAGACACCCTTCTGTAATACTGTTGTACAACCTTTAGCAACAATGGTCACATACCCACAAAAAAAATTTTTTTGCTGTCTGGGAGCTTTTTTTTTTTTGCCTCTGCTGGTATTTTCTTCCACTGCAGTTCTCTGAGGGTCTTTGCATGGTTTCTTTTCCCAATAGCACATTTTAATTGGATTGAGATCAGGTCTAATTGGTGTGCAGTTTTATTTTTTACCTTTTTACCTATTGTGTGCTTTTGGATGGTCACTTTAGGTCATTAGCCTGGTGTCGGACCAGTTTTATATGTCATTATTCTGATGTAAGGTCACTTTTGAACTGCTCAAACCTAATTTTCTTACAATTAGGAGCACATTTCGCTCTCCAATACTCTGATAATCCTCTGATTTAATTGGTCTTGGGACGAGGCCAGCAAAGCAGCCCCATAACATTATGGATCTTCCAACATGTTTCACTGTTGCTAGAATGCACTTTTCTCTGTAGGCTCTGTTTCATTGTATACCTGGGTTATATTTATAAACAATGATCAAGACTGCTAGTGTGGTCTTACCTGTCCATACAACAGATTTCAGGATTTTGGTCTATCTATGTAACGTTTGCAATGTCCAGTCACTCTTGTTTCAGGCCTCTCTTTAGGCAATAGGGTCTTCCTTTGTCCATAGAGTCCTGGTTTGTTGAATCTGTGGCATATGGTATGGGTTGAAACTCGAGATGTCTCCAGCTCAGCCTCAAGGTACGAGATTTTTTTTTTTTTTTTTTTTACCACATTTGAAACCAACTTTTGCCAGGTTCACTTATTACGGTAATCTTCTGCTTTCTGTCACTTCCTAGCAGGACCTAGACTTCCATGAGCAGCAAACTTCTTAACATGTCGAAATGTTGAAGTCAGCATGTCGAGGTTTTCTAAGCCAGTCTTGTACCCTTTATTGTACTTGTACTCTGTAATAATAGTATATCTAGTCTGCCCAGACAGCTTTCTTGTCTTTGTCATTGTAAACAAAGAATTGAATAAAACTGGCCTTATTAAGCATGAAAGCTGCCATTCTTTGGTTAATTAAAATGATGTGAGTACAGACAAGGTGGAGACAAAGTGATTAATTTTTAATTAATCACAAGTTTAAAAAGTTTTGTCCTTTGTTTCAAATTGAATAGCTGGTGCCTTTTAATCATGACCTAGCATTGTTTTCAATTTTGTATCCTTTTTTTTTACTTTCAAGGTTTTCTGGGGGTGATCCATCAAAACTTTTATGCTAGAATACTGGCATAAAATACTTTGAAAAATCACAAAATTTTTGCATATCACCAAGTTGCATAAAATTTTGTGACGACTTGCAATTTGATGCCAGTTTGAAGCTGGTTTGACAAAATAGGTTGTGCAAGAAAGGCTAAGGCCCAACCCCCTCCGAAACTCTGCAAAATTTCTGGTGTTTGTACGCCAGAAATGCTACTAGAGTCCCTGATGGAGCAGCATTTCTGATGAGGCGAAACATAGGCACACACTACTGTGAAGAATGTGGCGTATGGTACTCCAGTAAAAAAGGCCTGATTTTCTGGGTTATGGTATCTTGTACCTGGAGCTTCCCACTCTTTTATTAAACAAGAGCAAATTGGTAAAATGTTCTCTTAAAGCCTCATGCACAGACTGCTAGAATCTCGTAGATTTACTGTGTTCACAGGTTTTCAGGCTCAGATGTGTACCCGATAGACATTCATATAAATTACTGGAATTGGTTGGTGTTGCTGGCACCTCAGTGCGAGTGTGAGCACACAGCCTCAGTAAGGAATTGTGATATACCGGTATTTATATATTGCGATCTGTAGTAAAAGAAGAAAAAAATGTGAAATCTTGCAATTAAGCTGACCACTAAACCTAATTTTAGTCTCATCCCTCCTGTTCTTTCTGTAAACATACATGGACATTAATGGCAATAGACTGACTCGGACCCTACTTACTTGTGTGGACTATTCCGGACAAAAGTCATTTTGAAGGTAGGGGGAGGAGGTGAGTTGTGACATCACCTATTGTGAATGGTGGATCCCTTGATATAGAGTTGTTACCTTTCATGGTAACACTGTATGTGATGACTTCCACAAAGTCTTCTGTAAAGAACAGGAAGCAAGTCTAGAACTGGGTACAGCGACCAATGTGAAAATTGCAAGACTTGAGACTTTCTTTTTAATGCAGTGATATGAAGAATAAAAGAAGCCTCAATTTACAAATGTATTTTTATCTACAAACTTGAATTAACCATGAGGTACATTTCTAATAAGACATGTAAAATATCATGAAATGCAGTTAGAGTGGAGTGGAGTTACTGCATAAATTAACACTTGATGTGTAAAAAAAATATCTATATATTATAATATTTTACACATCAAGTGTAAATACATATCTCATTATTTGCTTTTTATTTTTTTTATCTTGGGTTTTGTCTGTTTAGTGGCCAGTGTGAACATGCGCTTACATGCTGCATGCATACCAACCTATATTTCAGTTCTTCTCTTCAGCTATTATGTGTATAGTATGTACCACTGATCATTATTGTACTGTAGGTAATGTTTGTAGCTTGTGAGCCCCAGTACTGCGGTTGCTGTTCGGACTCCTGTTCGCAACGTTCTCATATCTCCAGTACATTGAGTTGACAGTAGGGGCCTGTTACGTGAAATAACAATCCTCTGTCATACAGTGTTAGAAACTTCCTCGTCCTCCAGTGTAACAATGCAATGAAGAAGGAACTATACATGGCGTCAGCCCTGAGCAGCTGGAAGCAATATCTGTACAAACTATTGTGCACTGTGGGCGCTGTGCTGCATTATGGCGGGGGCTCCATGTGATGTGCAGGTGGGAATTTTGGCCCAGGGGATGATTCTCGTGTTGTAACTGCAATCCACAAACTATTCAACAAAGGGCTTATATAATGCTCTTCTGTAGCACGCTGCAAACAATTGATGAAAAAAGGCAAGGAATTCTTTGTGAAGTGGAAAAATATTTCATTTCATTCCTATAGTTTTTCTGTTTCGTTAATGAGCGAAGTTCAGATCTGAGAAGAACTTCTGTTCCTCTGCTGACATGACGTCTCTCAGGGAGTTGTAGTGTGCACGGTTTTCAGTCGTTGTCAGGCTTGTGGAGCCCTGTCAGTTCTTCTTACAGTAGTTTTATATCAATCGCTGTCTATTCGTGATAAATCAGACAGACTCCCCTGTACAGAAGTGAGGTGCCGCTGGACGGGTGCCCATTCATTCCACGTGCTTAGGACAGACTTTTCTTTTTGCCGTAGTGTTGAACTTTCGGGAACTTGGCAGTTTGGTTAAGTGATACATTTTACATCTCTGTACCTGCAGTTATTTGGGAATGACTGACTTGTGCTGTGTAAACATTCATGGTGTTAGATGACTTGTCTAACTTGTACTTGACACCCTTGTGTGACATTTCCACTCCTTTCCTTGTCTAGTCCTCACTTGGTGATCTAGAGCAGTCTGTTTTGGTGTGATGAGCTGATATTGCAAAGGAAAAATGAAAATTTTTTGCTTTTATTTTACTACTAATTTTCATGTTGCATGTACAATCTGATAGCATTCCAATTAATAGGATGCAGCCTTAGTAGGTCTCAAAATTAATTTACAGTGCGTTAATATATGTGTATATACATAGATAAACAGCACTGGCAAAAATTAAGAGACCACTGCACAGTTTTATAAAAATCAGCTTCTCTACATGTCTGACAGCCATTGTCCATTCCAGTGTCAGGTGAATTCCAACCAGAGTACATCTCATTCTACTTAATATGCTTCTGATTAGTTGATCACCTGAACCAAATCTTATTTAACGAAGGAAAGTATAAAAAACACTGCTGTGGTGTTCACAATCCTCTTGCAATAGGACAAGCTGGATGGCAAAACAAGTGCTAGTAATATCCCAAAAGTAATAGGAATGAAAAAATAACTTTTAACCATGCTAAAGGAGTTTAAAAGAAAAGTCTTGAATGCGGAAAAGAAGGGCTCAATTCTGGCTTTACTAGCAGAGGGATACAGTGAGCGTCATGTTGCCTCCATCCTTAAAATTTCGAAGATGGCAGTCCATTACAACAAGGTCAAGCAGCAGACATTGGGGACAACAAAGCTACAGACCAGCAGAGGGTGAAAACTATTCTCCACTGACCTGAATGACCGTCATCTTATTCGAATGTCACTCAGCAACCGCAGGACGACATCAAGTGACCTACAAAAGGAATGGCAAATGGAAGCTGGGGTGAAGTACACAACAAGAACAGTTCATAACAGGCTCCTAGAGGCAGGGCTCAAGTCATGTAAAGATAGAAAAAAGCCATTCATCAATGAGAAGCAAAGGAGAGCCAGGCTGAAGTTTGCCAAAGACCATAAGGATTGGACCATAGAGGACTGGAGTAAGGTAATCTTCTCCGATGAGTCTAATTTTCAGCTTTGCCCAACACCTGGTCGTCTAATGGTTAGACGGAGACCTGGAGGCATACAAGCCACAGTGTCTTGCACCCACTGTGAATTTTGGTGGAGGATCAGTGATGATCTGGGGATACTTCAGCAAGGCTGGAATTAAGCAGGTTACTCTTTATGAAGGACGTACCGCATTCAAAGTTATCCTGGAAAAACAGTTGATTCTTTCTGCTCAGGCAATGTTCCCCAACTCTGGGGACTGGATTTTCCAGCAGGAAAATGCGCCATGCCACACAGCTAGGTCAATCAATGTGTGGATGAAGGACCACCACATCAAATCCCGGTCATGGCCAGCCCAATCTCCAGACCTGAACCCCATTGAAAACCTCTGGAATGTAATCAAGAGGAAGATCTATAGTCACAAGCCATCAAACAAAGAAGAACTGCTTAAATTTTTGTACCAGGAGTGGCATAAGGTCACCCAAAAGCAGTGTGAAAGACTGGTGAAAGCATGCCAAAACGCATGAAAGCTGTGATTAAAAAATCATGGTTATTCCACAAAATGTTGATTTCTGAATTCTTCCTGAGTTAAAACATAAGTATTGTTGTTCCTAAATGATTATGAACTTGTTTTCTTAGCATTATTTGAGGTCTGGAAGCTCTGCATTTTTTTGTTATTTTAACCATTTCTCATTTTCTGGAAAAAAAAATACAAAATTTATTGCTTAGAAATTCGGAGACATGTTGTCAGTAGTTTATAGAATAAAAGAACAATTTACATTTTACTCAAAAATATACCTATAAAGAGAAAAATCAGACAAACTGAAAATTTTGCAGTGGTCTCTTAATTTTTGCCAGAGCTGTATATTGTCTATCTGTTTTAACCGTTAGTGTCATCAGTTTTTGTCATATGAGAAAAACAAAATGATGGAAGTTTCCCGAGCTTCTCCCACCAACCAAATGGCTTATCCAAAAGAGGATGATCCCATGAGATAATTTACCCCAAAGGTCTATCCATATACATGATTGTGTGTATATGTATAATGAAGTGCATTTGTATGTACTGGTATTTACAGTCTTCATAAATGGATTACCTTCCAATAGGATGAAGCTTTTGGGGGTTTCTTTGATCTCTTCTAGCATTCTAAATGGATGTTCTTTCTCTTTCAGAATGGACCATTATAAGCAGAAGAAGCTGACCTCATAGGATGATGATTACACCATGGATAGGTGGGTTTATCCTCTGTAATATGGTCTGATATTACAGCAGGGTTGGTATAAATATTTGATACTGTAAATGGATAATCCATTGCTGTACCATTAATAATTAACTCCCTTTCAAATTCTATAAAAATATCTTTACTGCCAACAAGTTCATTCGATGCTTGTGTTTTAGTAATAGTTGCCAAAAATGAGCCCCCTCCTTCACCAACAAAACACTTCTATTTCATATCACCATTAAGGGAACCTATCGGCTAATTCTTGCAGCCCAAACCGTAGGCCGTATGAATCGGAGCATGACCGAATAATTGCAGTCAGGTATATTTTTGTCTGCAATGCCGGAACATTAGAGGATCCGTCCGGGAACCATGGCTGGCAATGTGGCCAACTTGACTTTTTATTTTTTCTGCACGAGCCAAACATTACATTTAAAAAGCACAAATGGCTGTAACACAAATGTACCAGACCACAGCATTATAGTACTTATGTTTGTGTTACAGCCATTTGTGCTTTTTAATGGTTTTTAAATGTAATATTTGTCTTGTTTGTTAATAAATTATTTATATATTTTTTGGTGATCCTTGTCTTTGCATACTTCTTTTCTCATACACCATTTATACTTCTCTGGTATGTGACAGGTAGATCCTGACTGTATTTAGGTGGTGCTCTCTAAATTTCTAACTGATGTGTATTAATACATTTTGACTTTCATTGGCAGTGATGTTATGTGATCTCCAGTCTGACCCCAGTCTAGTACATTCTCTGTTGTGCAGAGAGTAGACCACAACCTGTAAGCTATGTGATGACTACATAATCAACTCCTCATCCAACTCCACTACAGTTGCTCTGTATGCCTCCCCCTGAATGGCTTTATATACTTAGATTAGTTAGCGTTATAAGGCTCCCGTCACTTTCACTGACTGTAAAATCTCCAGTGTTTCCCAATGAAATGAAGCTTCACAAGTTCTCCACTGTCTCGCCCTTGAAAGTGATAACAGGGAGAAATCTTTCACAAGCAGGAGGCAGGGGAAGACAGATTGAAGCTGTATAACACTGAAACTCTGCAGTGTAATTCAGGAGCCGCAGGTCAATAATCCACCGAGATAGGACTCAGAGCAGAGCAAGTGCTGTGTAATGAGACTCCACTTCCCCTGTCTGAAAAGTCAGTCATCATGGGAAATGTAAGGCAGCCATTTTGGAGGGAAAGAACGAATTGTCACATTATTATTCAGTGTTTACCTTTGCTGCAAAATGTAAACAAAAAAATAATTAATATGTTGCTGCTTTTACAGTTTGCCGAGATAGAACACAAGTAGTACGCCATGTGTTGAGTCTAAGCCCGCACTTTGCACGGTAGATGTGAACTGTTGTATGTAAGTGGGGCAACTTCTGTGTGCTGATGCGTTGTCATGGCAGCTATTGGCCTGCTGAAGGCCACCGTGGCTGCTGTCCTAGTCCTCCATGTGTAGTTTTTAAAAATACAGAAAAAATGTATAAAAGTTTGAATCACGTCTCCCTTCCCAGTTTAAAAATCTACAAAAATGAACTTATTTGGTGTCTCAGCAATTTGTAAAAGTTTGCTCTAAAAAAATATAAAATTAACCATCATGTCCCAAAAGGGTATCAATAAAAATGTCCGCCTGCGACGCAAAAACATTCACACAGCTTTTATTCTCTTTTATAACAAAGTTGTGACTTCTCAGTTTGTAAAAAAAAAAAAAAAAACACTACACATTTATCACAGTATTTGTACTGACCTGAAGAATCATGCTGCCTCGAAATTTTTACCACTCGATGAATGCTGTGACAAGAAAATACAATGGTGTAAGTGCAGTTATTTTCACCATTTCACTGTGCTTTGCCATTTTTTTTTTTTTTAAGGTTAAGACTCTTGGAAGAAGGGGAGGGAAAAATGGAGCCAAAATCAAAATTTGCTGTGGCAGAGAGGGGCGTAAAATATCAGACTGCAAGGCGCACTTATCCCTTGTGAAACAACTGCAAAAACATTCTTCACGTGCCACCTCTGCTGTCTTTACTGTAGCCATGGCTTGCTCTTGCCACATTGTGCACCTTCAGCTGTAAATATGCCACAAAAATACAAACCCAATAAATCACACATTACTACTTGGCAACAAAAAACTATCCCAAGTGTTCAGTACATGGACATAAGAAAACTTTTAGTCACTGCCTACAATATCTTAGAACTAAGTGTACTCCTGTACTATCAACTTTATGGTAACTATCATGTACTACTGATTAGTACATTTTGATGTCATATTGCGAGGGGAAGCACTTTCTCCATATATTTCCACTTGACTTCAAATGACTGGACTCCCCTTCTGTCAATAGGTTTGGCCCTCCTAAGCAGTCTATAATATGGGTATGTAGGTCATAGGAAGCTGAATATAATTATACCTTGGTATCTGCACTCTGATGTCTTATTCCAGAGAAATCCACTTTTTTCTTAATATGTAAATTGACTAAGATCTGTGGACAAAGATCTCCTAGAGAATCTGCCTACTGGCAGCTTGCTTGCTTTAAGTGAAAGGGGGTGTTACCAGTACGAGACATATAATGACTGACAGTCTGCTCTCCTGATCTACATGTCTGGAGACAGATTCTTGGGGAGATCTTTGTCCAGCCCAGTGATCATCATAGCTCATTTACATATTTAAGCAAAACACAGATTTCTCTGGAATAAGACATCGGATCACAGATACCTAGGTATCACATAATTCAGCTTCCAATATACATGCCAATGTAGACGGTTTGGAAGGTTGACCCTACTGACAGATTCCCTTTAATATTTGAAACCCTTTCTTTACCTGAGCCCATAATGAAATTTATGTAATTCTTTTACAATGACGGCTTGTACACGGAGGTTTGCAGAATGTAGTCTGCTTCTGAGATTTAAGTGAAGGTGGAAATCCCTGCAACTCACTTTTTTAAAGTGGTTGTCTGATACCTATAATTCCTTTTTATAAATATCAGTCTTTAAGCACTAACCACTTTTGTAATTTGCTTTATTATAAAAAAAAATCCCTACTATTCTACCTCTCCTGCTTATCCCTATATTTATTTTTTTTCCTTTGAGGGGAGTCCAAAACATGTCATTCCCAGAAAATGGCCCTGCAGTTACTTCACTGAAATGTTATCACACCCCTTTCCCCTCCCTCCTGTAACATGATGTCACCCGTTCTATGATGACCTGTTTCAGGGGGTGATGGAGAAGTGAGTGGAGCTTCAGTGTCCGCTGCCCACATCTTCGGTCATCGCCATTGTCCCTTCTTGTGATACTGCCACCACTTGGCATGGTGATAAAGGCAGGGTGAGTGCCCTTTGATGACGATTCATGTGAGGGTAGTCACTCATGCTGCTTTCATCACTGCCCCTTGATGACATCTCATTGAAAGAGGTGGCGGTGTCAGAAGCAAGGACTGTGGCTGCAGTGACTAAAGATGCAGGGGACAGGCTCAGAAGAAGTGTGGCAGCGACCACGGAAGCTGCTTGTCGCAGGCACAGAAGTTGTCTAGTAATGTCCACTGAAGTTGCGGGTGTCGGGCACAGAAGTGTGGTGGTGGCCACTGAAGCTGCAGTCACTTCTCCATCACCCCTCTGAAACAGGACATTATCAGGGGATGGCAGTGACAAAGCTGGGGTAAGTGACCACAGTGCAGTCCTGTTTTGGGGAGGGTTGGGAGTGATAGAGGCTCCAGGGAAATGACTGCACTACACTGCAGTTCGAGACTCCCGTCAAATGAAACTTTACAGAAAGGGAAAAAAACATACAGGGATTAACAGTATAAGAGGAATGGCAGGGAATTTTATAATAAGGCTAATTGTAATAGTGGTAAGGGCTTAAAGATAAATATTTATAGAAGGCATTATAGGACAATCCCTTTAAAATTTCAAGTACGGTAATGTTTAGAGCGTGCTGCAGATGAGCCAGAATGTGAAATGCTTGGCTGTAAGATCTGTGAATAAATGGAACTGCATGGTACAATACAGGACTGACCAGTCTTATTTATTATGCTCACTTATATAGCGCCATCATATTCCGCAGCGCTTTACAGACCTCAACCTCTGTGTCATCATTGGGGCTCACAATCTAAATTCCCTGTCAGTATGTCTCTAACATGTCAGAGGGGACCAGAGTACCCGGAGGAAACCCATGCAAATACGAGGCAAATATACAACTCCTTTCAGGTGTTGTCCTTGGTGGGATTTGAATCCAAGTCCCCAGTGCTGAAAACAAACACTGCTAACACCTGAGCCATGATGCTGACTTGATTACACTCATATTTAGTGGATTCACTAAAAAGATTACATCAAGAACTGTGCCACTTTGTGTATAGAAAGTCATCTATTCGATCTTTTGATGTATACACAATCCTAGTACATGAGGGTCAGGAATATCTGATGCGTAAAACGTTCAGGTGCCACCAAGACATATTATTTAGGCAATTGTAAATTGGAGCAAAACACTGCCACCTTGTGGCACTGTTTGGTACTGCATTCAAAGGTAAATAACCTATCCTGAGCAAGATCTGCGTTTAGAACTGATTTACTATGTTCTGCTTTATATTTCTCTCCTCTCCAGGGCCCCTATGGAAGCTTTACCATATTAGTTTACCCGCTGCAGGGCTTGATTCCGCATGGTGACCAGTAAGAATGCGCTTCACGGTGAGGAAGGTGCTGCTGGTGTTTGGCTTCATTGCCTTGGTCGCCTTGGCCGTGCATCTTGGACAACAAATGCTGGAATGCCAGCAGATTTTAGATGAAGGATATGGTAGAAAAAATCGGGGCGTCATGAAGCCAGAAAGTGAAGAACTTGTAATGATGGATGCCAACAACATAGAGTACAGATACAGTAAAGACATGCCACTTATATTTATTGGAGGAGTGCCGAGGAGCGGTACTACATTAATGAGAGCCATGCTAGACGCTCATCCGGACGTCCGCTGTGGAGAAGAGACACGAATTATTCCTCGGATTTTAGCAATGCGCCAAGCTTGGTCAAAATCTGGCAGTGAAAAGCTACGTCTTGATGAGGCCGGTGTAACAGACGGGGTCATGGATGCCGCGGTTCAGGCCTTTATACTAGAAATCATTGCCAAACATGGAGAACCTGCTAAACTGTTGTGTAATAAGGATCCATTTACTCTGAAATCATCAGTTTACCTCTCCAAACTGTTCCCAAATTCCAAGTTTCTTCTAATGATTCGGGACGGGCGTGCGTCTGTTCATTCCATGATCACCAGGAAGATAACGATCGCCGGCTTCGATCTCAACAGCTACAGAGACTGCCTGACCAAATGGAACAAGGCGATAGAGATCATGTATGCGCAGTGCTTGGAGATCGGAGAGCACAAGTGCCTGCCGGTGTATTATGAGCAGCTTGTTCTGCATCCGAAGCAAACCATGCACGCCATTATAGAGTTTCTGAGTATCCCATGGAATGATGCAGTGCTTCATCACGAGGAACTGATTGGAAAACCAGGAGGAGTATCCCTCTCTAAGTGAGTGCTGCCATTGCAAATGTGACGCATCTGCTAGTGTCCAGTTTGAACTTTTATTTATTTTTTAGTTTATTTTCTACTTTTAACAGCAAAGCTGAAAAGCGTTGTGCTCTTACTCATGTGCAAATGTGGTTAATGCTGACACCTAGTGGTCATTGTGATGACTGTGCACCTGCAGATATTGTAGGCTATTCTGATGATGCCCACCATTTAATAATTATTTCATCTAGTGAAACATTCTCCAGAAATATTGAAGCTTCTTTATCTAGGTTATTCTCTCGCAAATGTTGCAAATTAATTTAATAATCACAGCAGAAAATAAAATTAGAATAGATATATGTAAATTTATCTTAAGCGCTATATTTTTCTGTCAAGACCGCTGCATGCTGTCATGGTATGTTTACATGTACAGCCAGATCAAGTGTACAGAGCCATTCATTCTCGTAGCCGAGGGTTTGCTACAGTTTTATCCAGACTAGGATATTCTGCTGATTTATTTTATCATTGAATTCTTAGTCAATGAAAGAGGACAGCGAACTCCATGGTTGACTCCTGTATTTATAAGAGAAGAGCTCCCCTTGCTTCTACTAGCTAAATGGCACAACATTTCTGTGCCATTTGGGCTAATAGGACCACTGTTCTGTCCCTTTTATGTGCTTCCCATATATTGAGTAGCATAAAATGACTGATCCCTTTTTTTAGTACATGAGCAGGGTTGATGGCCCCATAGCAAAACGTTTCTGAGAAAGATGGAACCATCAGATCACGCAGCTCCCACCGCTGCCCCCACATGTGAAGAACCCACACCTCGTCTCCTCGCCTGACGTCACAATTGCGTCAGAGGGATCACGTGGTACGATTGCTGCACTTGCACCAACGTGACGTTCCGCACCCCCTGGGGACACGTAAGGTCAGCTTGGCCCAGTTTACTCAGACACCCCCTGTCCACACGGTGAATGAGAGAAGATGCAGCAACTGATGTGGCACCACACTCACTCACAACCCTGACAGGCTGAGAGGCCCCTTTCACTGGCACCAGTGAAAGAGAGCGCTGCCAACCCAGTGGGACTGCTTAGATATAAGCCCGACCCATTAATGGGATTATATCGGGCCAGAAACCAGCCCCGATAGCATGTGAAGTTAAAGCCAAAACACAGACATGTGGATCGAGATAAAAGAGCAGCCCAAGGTTAAATGATATATTTAATCGCTTTAAGAGCACACTAGACAATACACTATATACACGATTATTCCACATATACAATGGTCAGATATGCAAATACAGGTGAAGAACATAAGATATAAGCAGATGTCATGTTAATTACCGGATTGATGCTCGACCATATGTGCTGGGGGCATGGGGCTGCCATCTGGTTCCCAGTCCTTGCAGCACATTACTCGACATGGCCTTCTTTTAGAAGTGAACAGCAAGCATGACAAAGAGCACATGCCCTTACACAAGCCAGAGCAGAGCACCTTTTATCCCCATTATAAGCATTACCTCTGTTTAATTATTTTCCATGGGACTGCCTGAACAATGCACTCTGCCTTCTATAGCTGTTCCTTAGGAAATGAATGGATGGGGTGTCACATGCACACTGCAGCTCCGTTCTGATGACTTCTCCTTTCCAGAATACACATTTTTAAGGCTTTATTCACATGGCCATATGACAGCTCATTTACAGATAGGTTTTTGGGTACATGTATCTGTGTCCGAGTGCAATCAGAGGAACGTGAAGAATGTTCTTCTGGATGAATCTTTCTGGAGATGGTTTACTTGGTAAATATAAGGCTTTCACACTGGCGATCTGCTATCGATGTGAATAAACTGAAGCTGGAAATATTGCCAATAGAATTCTTCAGCCACATTTACTGAACTTCCCAGGCCAGAGGGCCACCAAGAAAGTAAGCCTATTGCAAATGTGGGTGGTCATTACACTCCCAGGTATCCAGTTGTCAGTTATGGACTCGAGTGAGACTGATGACCTGAATTGAGTTCTTTGTAGATACCTAGAATGTGGTTTGTTCTGGTCACTATTCCTGCTCAATCGGAAATAGGTCATCATGTCATTATGCTTTTAAGGATTTGCCGGGTGTTTTAATTTTCTCAGTCTTTTTTTCAGACTGTCTCTTTGCCTGGACTTTTACTTTTATTTTTATTTTCAGGACTGAAAAGTCAACAGATCAAGTAATGAAACCTGTGAATCTTGAGGCCTTGACAAAGTGGGTTGGAAAGCTTCCAGCAGATATAGTGGAGGACATGCCTCGTGTGGCTCCAATGCTTGCTCGACTAGGGTATGATCCTTTTGCAAACCCGCCGAAATATGGTAGTCCAGATGCCCTAGTGGTCAACAACACCCACAGAGTGAGTATATCTGTGTACACTCCTGTAAAATCCATTGTGAAGGTCATCCAAGTAACTTTTCTGATTGAAGAATTTAGGGTGAGATGAAATGGAGCAGCCTTGTGTTTTTGTTTACCAAGCAATCACATAATTTTGCAGGAAAGCCAATGTTTCACCCAGCATGGTTTTGCAGGAGACAGTTATTTCCCAGGCCATACCCAAGTACCGTAACTAGTGACAAGTGTGGCTACCTATAAAAATGCATTTCTCAGCTTGCGCAGCAAGTTTTTACGTACTGTACAATGTAAAATTTTTATTCTTATTAATTTTGTACATTCGCAAGTGTTATTAACAATTATCCCAATGCTTGATATTATTTTTCAGGTCTTAAAAGGTGACTTTAAAACACCGAGCAGCCTGAAAGGGTTTATCCAGGTTAGACTTCTCTATATACTCTAAGTGACGGCGGTTAATATTCTTCAGCGAATTCTACGGATTTAAGAGTAATAGTATCCCAGTTAGGCTCCCATTATGTCCATCCATTGTTTTAATATTTTGTGGAGTGTTTTTATATTTATTTTCATATTGTACTTGCGTAGCAGCAAAGCGTGAAAATACAAATACCCTTGGTGTAAAGGTATCTGCAGCCGTATGTTTAGTTTTTAACTGGATGGGAAGCACAGGACTGAGTTGTACTTATTCATCTAGTGATATCCGTGGTCACATCTCCTTCCAAACAGTATTAATCAGTACTGTCTAAGTCTTATACAATGAAGACTTAGACTGGCATAAAGACATCAGATTTATCACAGCGATTCATGCTGCTTGATAAATCTAGTGTTTAGAGCATCTTGTCTAAGTTTCCATCACCTATTTATTGGCTTAGAGATGGTGCAAAACCTTAAAAGATCTGAGTCCAAATGTTCAATACAGCCTCTTCACCACCTTGGGAGGAGTGCAAAGTATCCAACCGGTCAGACAGGTAACTGCAAACATGTAGGAATTGCAAGTATGCATTCCAGTGCATTTCATATAAAAAAATTAACTTCTTTATTGATCCATAAGAAAAGTCATCAAAATAGACATGGCAGGGAGCAAGCAATGCATTTCAATCCTCCTGGATCTTACTTATTGCTGAAGTAGGAACTGAGGTGTTTGAAATGTGTTGGTGGCCCTGCTTGCTCTCTGCCATGTCTATTTTCATTTTAGATCAATAAAGTGAATGTTTTATATGAAGAGTGTGGGAATGTCTCTATCTTGTTCGCTTACTTTATTCCAGAAATTTCCTCAAATAATTTTGTTAAGCCACACCTTCTTTACACTAAGCCACATCCTTTTCAGTGAAGCCATGACCAGAAAACGTCTAAAAACGCATAATGACTAAGGAGCAGGTCATAAGTGGTTTTTTTTAAATTTTTCTTTTAGCAAAATTGCGCTGTAATACAGGCATATTTATCTTGATAAATCTCCCCCAATGTTTTCTGGTCAAGCACTATAGCCATTTTTTATGACTTTTTTTTTTTTTTTTTAGCTGTTTGCTTTCTTCTATCCTTTTCAGCATTAAAGGTGGAGGAATCTGTCCCTGATAGATTTCTGCACTGTTTTTCAATATGCAAACTGACTATTCAGAAAGAGGAGGACTTGGTCTCTAGCCCAACCTATTAGATGTAGGAATTCTCCTCACTGCAAAGCAGATGATCTGATTTGACTGTAAAAGAGGCCTCTGCGTGGTTGATTAGTTTTGAGCAGTTCCAAATAACAGGAGAATACAGTGTTTGATGAACAAAACCAGACAGAACATTAATGGATCTTTACATGGAATTGAAGTGCAGGTTCACATTGGTCTCCTCCAACATTAGAGAGATTTACTACTGGACATGTGCTTCAGTGATCAGCGTATTAATCCCACCGTTACTTATTCTGCTGCATGGATAATGCAGCATTTTATTGAAAGTGATGTTTAAAAGCGAAGATTCTTCTGGATCGAAGAACTAGTGATATTCTATTGTCATCATGACATTAAATTTCCTTGTCTGTGAGAGAGTTACGGTATATACTCGAGTATAAGCCGAGATTTTCAGCCCAT
>VIAB01006336.1:19145-31930 GCA_009801035.1 Oophaga pumilio
CGTGCGACTTACTCGCATCTAACTCGCCAGTGTGACGCCGGCCTCAGGTCTCATTCAGACGTCCGTTTCTCAAACATGTGTTCTGTGTCTTTCATGGATAACACATTGACCCATTACAGCCTATGGTGCAGTTCATATGCCCATGTTTTCTTAGCAGTGTGTCTGCACAAGAAAAGTCAGAGACATGTCAATTATTTTTGATCAAAATCCACCATACATGTCTATGGATCAGTTTTTAACATTGTAATGGGTAGGAGAAGCTTTGCAATTTTTTAACTTTGCAGTATGAGAAAACACTGCAGGTAAAAACAGACACAGGCAAAGAATTTGTGAAAATCTGATCCAGTACATTGATGTAAATCTGTACATTTTTTTCACACATAAGAAAAAAACTAAGTTAGAACCCAGACAGCCAAATTTAAATATAACGGCTTGATCCTTTTGTTCTGTGCACCTTTAGCATAGGCTATCAATGTGATCAGTGATACAACACCTCAGGATAAGGCACTTAACGCACGCAGCTAAAGGGTATGCCGCACTAAGCGAGATCGCTAACGAGATCGCAATTGCGTCATCATTTATGACGCAGTAGCGATATCGTTAGCGACTTAGCTGTTAGATTCCAAACAAAACATCAGCGATCTGTGATTCCAAACACAACTCATCAGCGATCTGTGATTCCAAACACATCTCATCAGCGATCTGTGATTCCAAACACATCTCATCAGCGATCTGTGATTCCAAACACATCTCATCAGCGATCTGTGATTCCAAACACATCTCATCAGCGATCTGAATAACGACCTCTGCGGTCGTTGGGAAAACCTAGTCCCACCTGCGACGCTGGTGAAGTCGTTCATAAAGAGTGTCACACTCAGCGATTCAGGCTCACCAGCGTGACACCAACGACCAAAAAAAGGCTCAGAACGTTCATAAGCGATCAGCGACATCTCAGCAGGGGCCACATCTCAGCAGGGGCCACATCGCTGCTACATGTCACACACAGTTAAGTTGCTAACGAGATCGCTACTGCGTCATAAATGGTGACTCAATTGAGATCTCGATTGCAATCTCGCTTAGTGTGGCATACCCTTAAGTCAGATCCTCAAGCTTAGACCTGTTCACTTTAGAGGGGTTGTTTGTGACATTTATAGAATGATACCGACTCTGACATGCAGTATGCTAACATTGTGTAATATACTCACTGCTAGGATTCCGGAGTTTCTACACTCCTGGAGCTCGTCATGTGACTGCTCCATAGCAAATTGAATACTTACAATGATGTGCTGACCGCTTTTTTTCCCACTTTCATTTGTCTCAATTAATAAAAATGTACGGTAATCATCGGCTGATGTTTTAATTGAGTTGACCGGCAATACCAAGCAGAGCAACATGTACACAGTGCAGTGCCTTGATATACTGCTGTCCAACCACTTGCGCCCTCATCGATGACAATGCAGTTGAAGATTATGATCTTAACAATGGGCCATCATGATTACTTCCAGAAAACCCTTGTGAGTAAAGTAAGGGCTTTATATAAGGATTGGTTAGTTTGAGTATTGACATATGGAAAGATCAAACAATATGTGATCTTGGGGAACTTCAGGTACCAGTAGAGACAGAAGATGACTTCACATAGTCGTGGAGGTAGACATCATAAGTTTAGTGGGTTACAATGATTGAAGTGTCAGTGTTAAAGACCTTATTGTGAATTATTGTGGTGTATTTTGACATCCTGTTTTTTATTCATCATTTGTACAGTGAGCTGTAGAGGTGAATATTAAGATTTGGTTTCTAGTTATTAAAAAAAAATGATGCTATTAAGGCAGCAGGTTATAGCTCTGAAATCTTCTACGTGCAGATGTGTCTCATGTGAAAGTTCACCACATATTCTGCATTAGTCCTCTGCACAGATATTGCAAATGGCTCAAATGGATGAAATGTGAAGGCCACAAGCCTACGTACAGTGTGATTGATGGGTCGCCCTAGAAGGCCAGCCTGGATTTTAAACTTTAAAAGTCCTGAATCTCTTGCATAGAACCTAGAAAAGAAAAACAAACAAATTAGAAGACTAAGAAAAGATTTCACTCTAAACATAATCTAACCTAGCTGATTGTAGAAGGCTATCTATAGGTGGGAGGGAGGCAAACCTAAACATCAACGCTCAATGACAAGCTTGAGTGGCAGCAGAGAAAAATGGATCTCATTTATTTTTGGCTATGAGGAGACCATTTGTGGGACGTATACCTAACAATCATTGAAGACTTATCTTGAGGATCTCCTATAAATGCTTTGTTTGGAAATATCTCTTGGTTGCGTTTTCCAAGCTGTAGGATGCTTATGTAACCAATAAAAAGAAGCATGCTGTCACATTAATTAGTTCAGTGCTGTGATAAAATAGTTTTGTTAGAATTAAAACAAAATTACTATGTTGAGAAGGAAAAGACATCAATGAAAAGTAAGAGCAACGATTGCTCTGGACAACTGGACGAAATTCATGACAAGGAAAACGATGCAGTGCCTTAAATTATGGAATAAGGTAATTATGATCAGTCTCCGCTTTTCAATGTAGGTAGCACGGTCACATATCTCAGAATCTAAGACTCAAATAGGATTTATTGCATTCTTGTCATCTCAGAAAAATGCTAAAATTACAGAAAATCTGGGATAAAAGGATTTAAAGTAAAATATATAGTGGAGCACTTTCAAGGAGAAGAATCTGTTTACCAGAAAAAGATTATGATGTTAAGAGCAATGGACATTACTGTCATTGTACCTCCAAAATGGCATTTTTATGACCTGTGCGTCCATCTCAACACATAAAGGGAACCCATCACCTAGGTTATTGACTCCAAACCACCAAATGTGTTATGTAGTTCTTTAGTACCTCTCCAGGTAAGCGTCTGGAGACAAGTGTAGTGGAGAAAAATAACTAAATTATGAATGTGCCTCAAGAAATCATCTGAGTAGAGTCATTGGGGACTGTGTGACTTTTGGGACAACAGTTCTATGAAAATGACCATTTCAGAGTTATCATAATATAGCACATGCATAATTAACCCCTTCCTGACAGACATCCTGTCAATTCCCATTTGGGAAGGTGTTCCTGCGACAGGATGAATCAGACACTCGTCGATCGTTGGTCACAGGAGCTGTGGCCAGCGTGACCCACTGCCAGAAGCTCTATTTAATGGACAGCTGAGGGCCTGCAGCAACAGACAGGGTCAAAGCCAGCACCAATCCAGGCTGTGGAGTCGGTAAGGCTACTTTCACACTTCAGGCTTTTTGAATCAGGCGCGATCTGGCGTGTTTTTAAAAAAACGCATCCGGTACCGGATGCGTTTTTTTTTAGCATTGACTTACATTAGCGCCGGATCGCACCTGATGTCACTGCGTTGCATCCGTTTTTGGCCGGATCCGTCGGAAATGTACATTCCGGCGACCGGACAAGACGCTTGCTGCAACGTTATTTTTTTTTCCGGAGCCGCCTGATAGTTCCTGAATCGTCTCTCTCTCTCCGGACATTCGTACTAGCATTTTCAACATGGAAAATTTTATCTTTCCGGGTTCAAAAGGTCAGGACGGATCCGGCAAGAAAACTGATCAGTTGCATCAGTTTTTTTAAAATCAGCGCCGGATCCGTCCTGTCAGGCATAGGACGGATTATGCCTGACACAAAAAACCTGAAGTGTGAAAGTAGCCTAAGCCAAACCACTGACTCAGACTCCTCAATTTACCCTGACTTCAACTCCACAACGCTGCCTCACTACCGAGCATGTACATAAAGTGCAGCACAGATTCATATCCACTAAAAGCAGAAAGCCTTAGATCAGTAACAGAACAGACATTTCTAGGACATTTCACAACTTTCCCAAATTCTTATGAAAATATTTACAGCACATCCTGCGCTGAACTACTGTACCCAATTTATTTTTGAATATAGCAGCCTATTAGACTAGCGATCAGACAATTCAAGGACCAAGTCCCACAGTCAGACTAAGTAAGAGAAAAAGAAAAATATTCAAATTTTGCAAAAATTTAAAAAAAAAATGGAAAAATCTTTCTAAATTAAAAACTCATGTAAAAATACAAAAACACCTTACACAATTGGTATTAACCCACCTGAACAAGCTGAACTATATAATAGTTACCCAATTTAACCCATACAGTGAACGCCATAAGAAAATCATCAAAATGCCATTTTTTCATCATACTGCCATATAAAACGTGAATAAAACACAATCAAATCATAAGCAATCAAAAAGTATGTAAAGAAGAATGGTATCACTACAATTTTTAACTCTTTCCGCAAACAATCACTTTGTACTATGTGATTCTGTCCCGGCTGTGTCTTGTCTTTTTAGAAGTGCACAAAAGTGTCATTGACCGGGTTTTCGTACATGCCTAAAAAGACAGACACTGCTGCAAAACAGGCTAGACAGGTACTATCTGCCAAATTGTGGTAAGTGCTCAGAGTAGAGCACAGGACAAATGTGAACCAAGACTTCACCTGATTTTGGGAGACAGATTGAAGGCTGCTCCATACATTTATCCTGTGCTCTATAAGCTGAACACTTACGTCAGGGTTTTCCATCTAAGTCTCATGAAAACAGGATTGAAGCAAAAACCCTGAAGAAATCATTCACTATAACTTTGGACTCTGCCTGGCCGCTCTTCGGGAACTATCAATCTCTGCTAAAGTGACATGGCACCCACAAACCATTCCAGCAAATATGCACTCCATAACGACTCTCATTTCCTTCTGAGCTTTGCAGTGTGGCCAAACCATAGTTTCCGACCACATTTAGCATATCGGCGTACTAATTATAGGGTTATTTTTCTACAGCTACCCCTTATGAAAATAAAAAATTTGGGGCTAAAGCAACATTTTAGTGGAAAGCAACTGTGGGATCAAAATGCTCAATACACCCTTACATTAATTCCACGAGGGATGTATTGGTAGATCCACAATGGGGTCATTCTGAAAATGTGACATGGTCCTCGCAGTCTGTTCCCGCTAAAACTGCACTCCAAAAGACAAACAGTGCTCCTTAAATTACGAGCCCCGCCCTGTGCTTACTCGGTAGATTTAAAAAACAAAAGGTACTGGCCCCCTAGGAATTTTTTATTTTTGGAGGGGGTGGGGTGGGGGAGTAGATGGGAGAGTGCGTGAGTATTTTCTTACTTTACCATTTGGAAAATTAAAAATATAGGAATGAAGAAGCAATTTAGTGGAAAAATCAAGTGTTTAGTTTTCACATTAAAATGCAATAACATTCTTTTAAATGAAATAATAAAAACTGGAAAGACCAAAAAGCACAATAGGGTCTTATCCGGTTAACAAAAGGATAAGGTAGAAAGAGAGTGTGTGCACCTGGTTGGGTTGTGACAGTGACAACCCCTTTTGAAAGCTCATAAGGTTGCTCCAGAACCACCAAGTAAATAGGATTCAAATGCTAGGAGATGGGGGTCGATATAAATCCGAGAAGCCAGAGATCCAGTAAACAATGGGAAACAAAATGAACTGTGGATACTTTTCATCGCATTTCGACGTATTCAAACCTCTTCATCAGGACGACCCACAGTGATGAAAAGACTGTGGTTTGTCCTGATAAAGAGGTTTGAATACCTCAAAACGCATTGAATAAAAACTGCATCCACACTTCATTTGGTCTCCCATCGTTTATTGGATCTCTGGCGGCTCGGATTTACATCCACTACATTTCCTAGCATTTGTATAACATGCTTTTAAGCACCTGTGAGTTAAAAATTCTCAATGCCACACTTAGATTGATTCCTTATAGGTTGTAGTTTCTAAAATACGGTCAGTTACGGGGTGTTTCTGCTGTTTTAGCACCCCAAAGTCTCAGACAAAGTGACCTGGTGTCTGCAATCTATTCCAGACAAATTTGCACTGCAAAAGATAAATAGTGCTCCTTCGCTTCTGCCGTGTGCTCACAATTTCCAACCACATATGGTGTATTGTTGTGTTCAGGAGAAATTGTGTAGGCTCCATTTTCTCCTATTACCTCTGGTGAAAATAAAAAATATTGAGGCCAAAACAATTAACAGAAAAAAAAAATGTAATTTTTCATTTTGATTTGTGTTAATTCTTGTGAAATACCTGAAGGATTAACATATTACATTACAGAATATGGTTTTCAATTATTCAAGAGGTGCAGTTTTAAAAACTGGTTCTCTTTTGGGGACTGACATTTAAGCCCCTCAAAGTTGCTAAAAAATTGAAGAGGTGCTTAAACAATAGGATTGGTAAACTTCCTCGGAAAAAAAATGCTAAACTTTTAAGTCTTAACATGCCAACAAAAAGGATGTTAGATAAAGGATGCTGATGTAAAGTAGATATATGGAAAATGCTCTTTATTAACTAATTTCTGTGGTATGACATTACATTTAAGATTTGGAAATCTGCAAATTTTTCTGAATTTGTCAAATTTTAGATATGTTCATAAATAAACAGATCATTTCTACCTAAATTTTCTACCAAAACAAAGTACAAAAAAATAATCTGAAAATCACTGTGATATGTCACTTGCTATAAATGTCTTTTTTTACATTGTGTTAATGCAGCTTTTCTCCTAAATTCTGCCTTGTTTTTCTTTTGTTCCTGCACTTTTCCATCTCCTGAGATAAGACATCTCCTCCTTGTATATAAATCTAGCCATTTTAGCCAAGTTGGTGTGGTCATCAGCTATGGGAGTACTATCGAAGACTGCACCCAGATAGCTAAAAAGGCTACATAGACATGCAGAAAAAAAGGGGATCATATCTGATGAATGTAGATGCAGACAAATCCATACGGGTAATTATCTTGTATCACAGGCACTTGAATATACTGAGTTATAAACATTACACAATATTGTGATAGAAAAATCCCTAGAAAATAAGTCTAGATACCATAAGGATCAATAATGGCTTAAAATGAGGAAAATAAAAACCTAAACAAAACAAAAACTTCATCTAAAAGAAGACAATGAAAATACAAATCTTACAATTCACATGATATCCACCTGTGGTATAAGATGTTATGACTCTATACATTTATTCAGCGATTATGCTACAATATCGTAATCATTTTTTCCTATGTACGTTGAGCAGATGGGCAAGGCTTGGCGAGAAGTAGGTTTCTGTGTAGATGAGAGAAGCAGGCGTGAAGTGTAGCCTATTCACCATAAGTACCAGAAAAGCAAAAGTTTCCATGGTAACCAGTGTTTCCTTGTATTCATGGGAAGACAATAGCGGGTGAAGAAGCCATGCAGGAGTGACAGGGGTGTTTTGGTGTATTGCTACAGCTGTAAAAATGGATTTTTTTTTTATATTTGTGTCCTATAACATTACTTCTGTGCGATGGCTTTGTAGAATATTCTGATAATTAGGAACACAGACAGACAAAGCAAATGAGGTGAAGGCACAATAGTGAGGATGCCATAGTGTGGTTAGTTACATATCAAGCTTTCTTTTATACAAAGGCTCGTTCTCGTTTTAGAAAAAGGACAGAATTCCCACTTTTGGCAGAAAGGATCTCCATTGTATAGAGGCTTCATACTTCCAGGGTAAAACATAGTAAATTATACCTAGAAGGACAACACGAAAATCACAGATAAGGCTGTACAATGTACGGTAATTTGTGCCGCTGAGGATCAGAACATGCGCACAAGAAGCTCACCTTTCTGTTAATTAACGACCTTGCATTTGAGGTTGACAATCTATCCAAGAAACTTTGTAATATCAATTTAAAAAAAAAAAATAAGAAATTGAGGAATTGTAGAAGAACCATTTTAATGATTGTGGCTGGAGATTCATAAGCCGACCATCCGAAAATAAGATTTGAATGTCGGTGATCCATATCAGTAATAGGCAGCCCAGAACCCGGCCCTACGCGTGCTATATTGTGCAGCAAACAAGTCCAAGACAGAAGAGAATTGTCCTGCACACACCTAAGTGTGAAACGGCCATGGGTTGGATGCTTGTATCTGTGCCCTCGTCCCTGCCGATGTGTCACCTTACCTTGCCCAATAAAGTTATGGGTTTGGACCGAAATATTTGGCAAATGCAATGGATTTTCTTTACAGGTAACAATTTTCTGTCACCCCCTTAAAATGTCAACAGAACTGCAGTGAATTTTTCTGCCTGTGTAGACGTACGAAAGCTTGTTTTTTGCAGGTGGAGTTGTACTTTTGAATGACAACATTCATTGGACCACACAGCGCATTGGAAATGGGAAAAAATATCAAGTGTTGTGTTGCAAAACAACACAATTCTGACATGTTTTTTTTTGGCATTGTTTTTTCGGCGAACAATGTGGGGTAAAAATAACATGGCAGTAGGATTCTCCTTATTAGTACAATGTTAGCGATACCAAAACTTGTCCAGTAGTTTTTTTTTATCATTATTTTAGGTTTTTATTGATACCATTTTGGGATAGATATGACATTTTGGTAGCTTCTTACAGCATTTTTTGCGTTATTGCGGAGACCAAAAAATAAATTTTTGTCGATCTGAATTTTTGTCTGCTTATAATGTTTACCTTCCGGGTTAATTATTTTTACATTTTAATAGAGCAGACTTTTATGGATGCGGAGATAACACGTGTATTTTTTATCATCTTGGAGGAAAAGGGTGGTAATTTAAACTTATTTTTCATATTTTACAGTTTTTTTTTCACTTTTTTCTGTATTTGTTCGTTTTCTTAGGGGACTTGAACCTACAATTATCTGATCATTTTTGCTATACACAGCAATACGACAGTATTGTTGCATATTGCAAAAATCACTGTCCTCTTTTAAGCCCAGATGCAGGATGGGCTTCAATGAAGCTCTGTGATGACAGGCACAGAGGTCTTCAACAGTCACCTGGCTGTCGCAGTGACCCATCGATGTCACTTGAGCACAGATGGGCGCATAGAATGACACAACCCCTTGACAGCACACTGTTAATTCAGCTGTCAAAGCTTGACAGCAGCATTTAATATGTTAACAGGTAAAGGTGAAGCGGGTTTCAAGCTGGAACCTACCCTAGGCACACATTAGGACAGGTTGCAGCCTTCAAAAACACTGCTTAAGTCAGAGGTTAACGCAAGTTCCTATCAGGCTGAAGAGCAGCATCATGACCAAGCATGACTGATCCCACTCAGCCGGACAGGTTTACAATAGGACATGGAGCAAGGCTGAAGCAAGTGAGAAATAAAACCTCTTCAGCTAACTGAGCAGAATGGACTTTTCTTCTCCTGCGCCAGTCTGACATGTTTACAGTAGGGTACAGAGACTGAGCAAATGAGCACAAAACCGGGCTGCAAACGAGAAGTGGCGCTGTTGCCCATTTTAGCAAAACACTATTATTCATTTTCCATAATCATTTCACCACATGAAGGAAGTGATCACCCACCTATAAGAATGACACAGGTATTATAAGGGCATGTTCACATGATTACTTTTAGACAAACATTTATACGCTGAGATTTTAACGAGGAAGATGCTTCAGGAATCTATGTTTTTATTCCCGAAGAGTTTTTTCAATCAATATTCTGCCTGAAGCGCGATTCAACTGTTCAAAAACAAATTAGTAGCTGTTTGGTAGAAAATAAATGACTAAAGCAATATGACGACGAAAGAAATGGTTTGCAAATTTTCATTAGAGGATACTTAAGTAAAATAAGATGTAGCCTAGGGCCTCATTCATTTGGCCTTTTTGTTTTCATGCAAGTGTTCTGCGTTTTTCACAGATAGAGCACATACCCAAAAATCTATCGGGCTGTGAACAGGTCTGTTTTTTTTCCAGACACATTGTCTGCAAAAAAAAAAGAGAAAAGGAAACAAGTATTTTTTTTTTTTATCTCGAGCTAAAACTTGCCAATTCAGGAGAATGAGAACTTAACAAATAAAACAGATAGCTCTCGACTGTTTTTGCAATATTGGTAAGAAAAGAGTAGAAGATTTTCTTTTATTGCAAGAAAACTGAATGCCACACCGATGTTGAATGTAGTCGTACGAAAAGAAAAATGCATGAGGTCTTCGGGAACTCAGGGTTAACACCTCTGTTGCAAATCCTGTCTTATTTGACAGAATAAAATTGTACTGCATAGTTGAGGCACATTCATGGGCACTAAAATGGAACATGAACAGCCTGCAGTTGCCCACACATCTTAGGTAGATGTTGGCCGAATGCTTGTTTAGACAATTTCTATTTTTTAACGGCTCCCCAGTATACATGGGCACTAAATCGGTGTTGAAAAGGCAGAAGAACGTCCGTCTAAGAGCGAAAAACCTTTTTTTTTTTTTAAAGATAAAAAGAAATGAAGTTACTTCACAGAACCGCTTTTTCCCACCAAGTTTCGTATCATGAATAGAAGACATAAAATGGTCCGCTTGCCAGGCAGTAAAGAAAAAGATGACTATAAATACAGAGATATCAGAAAAAATATTAAGCTTTTATGACATTATTTCTACATTAATATTCCACAAGAATAAACTGCTTACAAAGAGGTTCATTCAGAGTAATCTGCCAATCCTGGCTAAAATGCATTTTAAGAGACTATTTAGAAGGGTTTTTGAGATTATCTATGAAAATGAACAAGGACTTTATCAGTTAAAATGATTTTTACATCACTTTCCAGAAATAAAAGTACTAATTTGCCATAATTAAAAACGCCTCTACTTTAATTTACTACACGATGCTGGAAATAATCTACTGGGCAGACAAACCATTCCTCAACATGAAAAATTCAATAAATGTATGTATCTTGTTTTCATTCTTTCAAACCGAGGTCTAGAATGAGTGTTTGCGCCGATTTTAATATGATGTGTTGCCTAGCAACAAGCTGGCTTTCTTGGCATGTATAAATAGGACTTGAATGTCGTCTGTGGGGGTGACCCAGCCAAATAAGAAATATTAGCCTGTAAACGCTTCCATTTGTTTTTATTGCAGGCATACATGGTTACAGTCATGGCCAAAAGTGTGGGCACCCTTGAAGTTGTTCCAGAAAATGAAGTAATTCTCCCAGAAAATTATTGCAAATACACCTTTTGTTATACACATTTCTTTCGTGTGTTTTAGCAAATTGGACATAATTTCACACAAAACCTCCAAAATGAGCAGGACAAAATTGTTGGTACCTTCCCTAATTTGTGGGTACACAACTTTGTATCAAGCATGTGATGCTCGTTCAAACTCACCTGTGGCAAGTAATAGGTGTTGACAATATAAAAATCACACCTGGAACCAGATGGAAAGGGGAGAAGTGGACTCAATATTTGCATTGTGTGCCACACTAAGCATGGAGAACAGAAAGATAACTGTCTGAGGACTTGAGAACCAAAATTCTTGAAAAACATCAACAATCTCAAGGTTACAAGTCCATCTCCAGCGATCTTGATGTTAATTTGTCCACGGTGCGCAACATAATCAAGAAGTTACTCATGGCACTGTAGCCAATCTCCCTGGATGGCAAAAAAAAATTGAGGAAAGGTTGCAACACAGGATAAAACAAAGAAAAACCTATATAAAAAAAATCCCATGTGTGAAAATTAATCCATAATGTGAATACTAATATACTAAGATAAATCAGAAAGAAAAAAAGTATCCACCATAAAAAATATAATATGTAAACTTTACTGAATTACAATTAAAGACATGATTGCACAACAGCAATGATGTTTAAAATAATCATGCAAAACATAATTATTAGACATACAATTGATAAAAAGCGAAATATAAAACAATGATAGGCAAGGGGGAAAGGTATGCCGGGCCCAGGCCGGCAAAATTCTCAATTTAAGAAAATACATCCATGATGACAATCAAAAATTATATAGAGGCTGATTATTCAAACATAATATAAATGCAAAAAATTATATAAAATATTGTAATAAAATAATGTAATTAAATTACTCATATATATCATAAGCAATTATAAAAATAAAGGATTAGTGTCAATTTTAAATAGGTAAAGGTGCATTGTGCATAGAACAATTAGTACAACATTTGCTTAGATAGGCAGCAATAACCGCAGGTAGAAATAAAAGGTGCAAGAAAATCAATGCATAATCAGATACCGACCACAGCAGCACACGCTGCCCCCTCACTGCACTCCAACGCGCGTTTCGCTCTCGCTTCGTCAGGGAGTGGAAATACAGGATAGTCCGGATGGTGGATAAGCATCCTCAATCAGGTTTCAAAGAAATTTAAGCTGTCCTGCAGGCTCAGGGTGCCTCAGTGTCAGCGCTAACTGTCCGTCAACATCAGCATGATGAACCACTATGTCAGGAAACCTAGGAGGATTGCACTGCTGATAAAGAGACATAAAAAAGCTAAACTGCAGTTTGCAAAAATGTATGTGAGTAAGCCAAGATCTTTCTGGGAAAGCATCTTGTGGACAGATGAATCCAACAGTACTGTTTACTGAAAACGGAATGAAGCCTACAAAGAAAAGAGCACAGTACCTACAGTGAAATATGGTGGATGTTCAAAGATGTTTTGTGGTTGTTTTGCTGCATCTGGCACTGGGTGCCTTGACTGTGTGCAAGGCATCATGAAATCTGAAGATTACCAAAGGATTTTGGGTCACAATGCAGTGCTCAGTGTCAGGAAGCTGGGTTTGCGTTCATGGGTCTTCCAGCAGGACAATGACCCCAAACATATTTCAAGAAGCACCCAGAAATGGATGGAAACAAAGTGCTGGAGAGTTCTGATTCTGATGTGGCCAGCAATGAGTCCGGTATAAATCCGATTGAACACCTGTGGAGAGATCTTAAAATTGCTGTTTAGAGAAG
>VIAB01006336.1:60095-73730 GCA_009801035.1 Oophaga pumilio
AGAAAAATCTTTAAATCAGAAGGTGTGTCCAAACTTTTGGTCTGCACTGTATAATAATATTAAACTTGGTAGTTTGTTAAAATGAAGATGAGATGCAGTTTTTGTACATACTGATTCAATTATCAACTACAGCTCATATGGGGGGGGGGGGGTAGGCTCACTTCTGCATAAGACCACCGGGGAATTCACTTATCCCTCTGTGGTCCAATCTGAGCCTGTGCCCATGGTTTGGACAGAATGAATTGCATGACAGGTTCCCTGTAACATGCTTACTGAGGACTTTAGAGTCTGAGCTGTAGCTCTTAAGCTTTTTGCATTTTCTATGAGAATTGCAGTCTGATATTTAGATTTATTTGATGGGACATCCACCCCTGTGAATAATCTTCCTCACTGTAGAATAATGGACTCCAAATTCTTTAGAAATGGTCTTATGAATCCTTCCCAAATTGATGGGCAGCAGCAAGATCATTGCTGATGTCTTTCCACCTTTGCATCTTGTTAGCCCATGTCTGAATACTGTAGACCAGCAAATGTTGTTCTTTTATAAAAGCAGTTTTGCTTGCTGATGAACAAAGTTACTTTTCAGAATGAGGTGTCCTGTGATTGTACAGGAGGAATAAAACCATCCCTGGCCATTATATCACATATCCCACAAAGTGTTCCCTTCTGCATGCTCTATCTGTTCTTTGCAATTCACTGTTTGCTGGCAGAAAGGAGAGGAGTTGCTTTAATCTCACCCATAGGCTGCACAACACAAACGAGGATTCACTTTTTAGCTCACAAACAAAAGGTGCAGCAATCTGCAGAACATGATACAGAAAAGCTCAGCTGTGTTGATGTGAATGAAGCTCTGATGTGAGGTAAGACTCTTGTTCCAGTGCTCTGCACCATGTTTTTCTGCCTCCTCTCCCAATCCCCTCTCCATAGGGAATAATGTGCTTTGTCACGTGACACTTAAGTCAGTCTGTCTCTGAGCAAGATGAACTTGAGCTGCTTTTTCACATTGGATGACAACTTCAGGAGTCTAATAAGTGGGGAAGGAAGCGGATTTCTCTGATACATTAAAAGGTTTGTTACAAGCACTTGTACTATTGAGTTATACAAGGTTGTTAAAAAGAACACTGCTGTTTTAGTTTAGGGACATTTGAATAGCAGCACCTGGTTGCTACTTACACTCTTAATTGTTATGGAAGCAGTAAGGGTGTACTTAATTTTTTTACAATTTTTTCAAACACTGCCTCAGCAATTGGCTTAGTTTTTGTTAATTAATGACACAGTATAATCTATTCAATTATTTCTAAACACTGTTTTTCGGTGATTACTTTGTATCTCCGTTCATACTGCACCCACACACACAAATAATACACCATTTGAAAGGTAAACTTGCCCCCTTCAGCAAGAAAATAGCCAAACAGACCACACATCCACGATTTGATCACAAAATACAGTTTAAACAATTTTCATAAACCTGCAGTAAGGAAAAATGACCTGCTGGTGGTACCACACTACCCCAAAGCACACTACCACAAAGCTGCTTACAGACATCACAAACAAATCCAAACATTTGCCTTGGGGGCTTTCCAGCTCGCCAAACTGCTTGTCCAGCCTATTTCAGGCACATTGGAGGATTGCACACTTCAATGCAGGTGAGTCACATATGCAAACACATTTGTATACATGCACTGCTTTTTTGGTGATTACTTCGCCCCACACACACAAATGATACACCATTTGAAAGGTAAACTTGCCCCCTTCAGCAAGAAAAGAGCCAAACAAACCACACATCCACGATTTTATCACTAAACACAGTTTAAACATTTATTTTCATAAACCTACAGAAGGAAACAATGACCTGCAGGTGGCACCTCAACCGGAAGACATTTTTTGGCCTCTACTTATCAAACCAATTTATTGTATTACCAATCTACATACATAAATACCTGTCTTTGTTCATCATCTCATTAAATACATTTACATTTGACCAGCTTCCTTTTACTGAAATTGCCTGTGCCCCCGACGACCAATGTGTGAAAATTTCACACGGGCAAAGCAAGTTTGTCATGTATTCTTGTTGCTCAGTCGAGGTTCTAGCTACCCAATTTTTAAGACATCCTAAGAACCAAAACTTTTTCTTTTTCTTAAAGGGAACCTGTCACCAGTTTTAAGGCATAGCAGCTAAAAATATTGCCTTATTTAGCATCTGCTATGCATTCCATTCATCCTTATAGAACCCCCTGACTCCCCTTATATGCTCACAAAAACAGAAGTGTGCATGCGCCGACACACGTACTTCCGGCTCATGTACTGGAACTATGTTTGCCAGCGCATGCGCACTATGTTTTTCTACTTTGCCCGCAGTTTAGCAAAGCATACTGCGCAGGCGCAAAAGGCTATATTTCTGAGCAGGCGCGAGATGTCGCATGGGGCAAGAGGCGTTATCTATGATGTATGACGGCGACCAACAGCCAATGGGCGTGATGTAGAGACCCGAAACCACGCCCATCGGACCGGACTGAGAAATTAACATACAGCGCGGGACACATTTAAAAACGTTTTTGTGAGTATACAAGGGGAGTCAGGGGGTTCTATAAGGATTTAGGGAATGCATAGCAGAAGCTTAATAAGGCGATATTTTTAGCTGCTATGACTTAAAACTGGTGACCGGTTTCCTTTAACTATGCCCGATACGTAAATCATAGAATTCAAAGCAGGTGTACTTAAATTTTTCTAATGACTGTATGACTCTTGAAGGGAACAAGGCCACCCACTAAAGTCTTCACACATAGTGCAAACTACTCTATAGCTTCTGTTTTTTCTTTTATGCCGTCAGGCACAATTAAGAGTGACATCTTTAACCCCTACATGAGCAGGCGATTTAAGAGGATTATTTTTTCACTTTTGCTTTTTTTTTCCTCCCTATCTTCTAAGAGCCATAACTTTTTTGCTGTTCCATCCTATAGCAATATGAGGCCTTGTTTTAGTTGGAGAAGTTGTACTTTTGAATAATATCATTCATTTTATAATATGATGCACTGGAAAGAAGGAAAAAAATTCCAACTGTGTTCAAATTGCCAAAAAAGTCCAATTACATACCGTATTTTTCGGATTATAAGATGCACCCCAAATTTTGAGGAGAACAATAGGAAATTTTCTTTTTAATAAAATGGTGGCGATTCTTATAATCCATGCGTCTTATTTCTCACCGGGGGGTGGTGGCTGCGGTGAAGTGGGTCCCAGGGTCGCTGCTGAAGGAGATAGGAGTGAGGCGATGCTGCAGGCCGCAGGCTGGGATCATGGGGGTGTTCCGATGTGCGGAGCGGCACGCCGCTGCGGGTGTCTCCTGCGATCTTGGTGCCGAGATCTCCATCTTCGCATACACCGCCCCTGGCGGCCATTTTGCCGAAGTCCACCGCATGGGAAACCATGCCACTGCGGGGGCTCTGGCCTTTCACAAAATGTCGGAAGAGCCCCCCACAGCACCGGACACTCGCAGCAGCGCCGGAGACACCCGCAGTACCGCCGAACACCCCCTAATCCCAGCCTGCGGCCTGCAGCAACGGTACAGATAAAGTATATATGCATTATAAGATGAACCCCAACTTTCGCCCCAAAAGTGCGTCTTATAATTTGAAAAATACGATAATTTTTTTTTTTTAACTTTTTTTATTTATAATGTTCACTATACAGTAAAAAAGAGTTGGGAATATCATGCCTGGGCAGTACGAGTATGCAGATACCAAACATGTATAGTTTTTTTTTATTTAGGCGGTGTAAATTTTTTTTTACCTCTGTTGCTATTTTCCAAGACCCATTTTAACATTTTTGTGTTATGGGGTTGGGTGTAGGCTTATTTTTTGCTCTCTGAGTGGATGTTTTAGTGAAACTATTTTGGGGTAGATACGATTTGATTACCTCTTATTGCATTTTATTTTATGTTGCAGCGACCAAAAAACGGAATTCGTTTTGATTTTTCTCTCGTTGCCTCGTTGGACTTTTACAAACGCAGCAAAACCAAAATGTGTACTTTTTTGTTTGTTTTATTTTTTAATAGGGCAAAAGGGAGGTGATTTGAACATTTGAATTTCTTTAATTTTTTTTTCCTTTTTACTGTATTTAATAGTCCCCTCAGGGGACTTGAAGCTGCGATTGTCTGATCACTTGCACTTTACATAGAAGTGCATTATTATCACAGCTAAGTATAGAGAAAATCGCAATCTCATGTAATGCCAACCCATCAACAGCGGCATTTAACAGGTTAACAGCTCTGCCCCACTTACGGCCACTAGAGGCACATTACGCTGATTAAATCAGCCATCATCTGCCGGAAAACATACATGCAAAGTCAGGGACTCAACATATGACGTAAATACACATCATATGTCATGAAGGGGTTAAAACGCTTCACCTTTCTGTCTGAGGCTTCAGTACCAGAAGGGAGTCTATGAGGCAGCTCTTGTGTTCAATTTAGGCTTTGATAAATTACTATTGATGATCTACTGTGTAAGGCAGCTTTTATCTAGACACTTACACACTGACTTCTCATTTCCCTCACTGTAGCTTAAACATGTACTGCATTATTTAGAAAGTATTATACTTAAAAGGGTTGTCCAGCACTATTTATTTTCACAAGCATGACTGTAATAAAATAAGAAATGGAGGCATTCTTACCTGCTGTCATCCCTAAGGATCTCTCAGGTGATTCAGTCCTACGCATCTAGAAGCAATGACTGTGCTGTAGGGCTGTTCAAGACCATTGGAGCTTGAGGCTGCAATTGTCAGGTGACAAATAGCGTGTCATCAGAAAAACAGCCAACGATGCGCTGCTCCTCTCACCTGACTGTAGCCGCTACAGGTTTCAGTGGTCGAGTGACAACTGAATGTCACAGTCATCACTTCTAGACTCAACCATTGGCTCATCATGAGCTAGGTACAAGAAAATCACTGGAGGAAAGTGTGTTCCAAATCATTTTATAAATAGCGGAAAACCCCATAATTATTGTGAAAATCAACTCATTTTTTTAGCAGTGATTTATCTCTCTGCAAGAGAGGGGGTATACTAATTTTTTTGGGTAGAATTGACCAAACCTTATCATGATTTTGCTCAGTAAACTACAGACACTGTCAGTTTGGCGTTGTTATACTGATTAAAATGATACCTTGATTGATGAAATCCGTCTTTTGGTTGTTGTTTAAGCTCTATTTGTAGTTTGAGATAATGAGATTCTCGTGCTTCGGGGCGGACCTCTATGTGGTGCTCTATTCTCACATTAATACTTATGGGCTTAAGTGACAGGTCACTGATCCTTCAGTGACCTGCCTCCTATTTTAAAACTGCATATGCACAGTTCATTTTGTGGTCTTTAGAAAAAAAAATGTAACTACAGCAAAATGTACTGGTGCATGCGTAGTAGCATCTATTGCTTGTTGATAAATGCTAATGCGCAAGCGCCTCATTTTGTTGAAGGAAAAATAATAATTGTGCAGCAGTAAAATGACGTTGGCGCTTAAGCAGTGGCATCTATCGGCACCATGTTGTTAGAGGAAAAAAAATTTTGTGCAGTAGAATCAATTGCCGATAGATGCTATTGCGCAAGTGCCACCACCATTTTGCTGCAGCCAATTTTTTTTTCCCGCCAATAAAATAGTACAGGCGCTTGCATAGTATCAAATATTGACAAGCGATATACAGTGGCTACGGAAAGTATTCAGACCCCTTTAAATTTTTCACTGTTTCATTGCATCCATTTGGTAAATTCAAAAAAGTTCATTTGCTTTCTTATTAATGTACACTCTTCACCCCATCTTGACTGAAAAAAAAAAAACAGAAATGTAGAAATGTTTGCAAATTTATTAAAAAAGAAACTGAAATATCACATGGTTATAAGTATTCAGACCCTTTGTTCAGACACTCATATTTAAGTCACATTCATTTCCTTGTGATCCTCCTTGAGATGGTTCTTCTCCTTCATTGGAGTCCAGCTGTGTTTATTTAAACTGATAGGACTTGATTTGTAAAGGCACACATCTGTCTATATAAGACCTCACACTCACAGTGCATGTCAGACCAAATGAGAATCATGAGGTCAAAGGAACTAGCCAAGGAGCTCAGAGACAGAATTGTGGCAAGGCACAGATCAGGCCAATGTTATAAAAGAATTTCTGCAGTACTCACGGTTCCTAAGAGCACAGTGGCCTTCATAATTCTTAAATGGAAGAAGTTTGGGACCACCAGAAGACTTCCTAGACCTGGCCGTCCAGTCAATCGTGGGAAAAGAGCCTTGGTGAGAGAGGTAAAGAAAAAAACCCAAGATCACTGTGGCTGAGCTCCACAGATGCAGTAGGGAGATGGGAGAAAGTTCCACAAAGTCAACTATCACTGCAGCCCTCCACCAGTCGGGCCTTTATGGCAGAGTGGCCCGACGGAAGCCTCTCCTCAGTTCAAGACATATGAAAGCCCCCATAGTTTTTGGTAAAAAAAAACACATGAAGGACTCCCAGACTGCGAAAATAAGATTCTCTGGTCTGATGTGATGAAGACAGAACTTTTTGGTGATAATTCTAAGCGGTATGTGTGGAGAAAACCAGGCACTGCTCATCACCTACTCAATACAATCCCAACAGTGAAACATGGTGGCGGCAGAATCATGCTATGGAGGTGTTTTTCAGCTGCAGGGACAAGATGACTGGTTGCAATTGAAGGAAACATGTATGCGCCCAAGTACAGAGATATCCTTGATGAAAACCTCTTCCCGAGTGCTCTGGACCTCAGACTTGGCCGAAGGTTCACCTTCCAAAAAGACAATGACCCTAAGTACACAGCTAAAATAGCAAAGGAGTGGCTTCAGAACAACTCTGATCATTCTTGACTGGCCCAGCCAGAGCCCTGATCTAAACCCAATTGAGCATCTCTGGAGAGACCTGAAAATGGCTGTCCGCCAACATTCACCATCAAACCTGATGGAACTGGAGAGGATCTGCACGAAGAATGGCAGAGGATCCCCAAATCCAGGTGTGAAAAGTCGGGTAACTTACCGGTAATACTCTTTTAAACGTCCACGACGGCACCCATAGAGAGGGGATCTGCCCCTGGGAGAAGTAAACCTACAGAAAAAAAGGGGCGGTCCCCCTCGCTCCCTCAATTGGATTACCGAGAGGAGGATTACACGATTTTAGTCCATTGTTATAGCAAGACATCTAACATATCTTAATTATTCACATTTATATATGTACACTATCTATACTCATACAACCACCATTCAGAGTGAACTATGTACATTCATATAAAATTTAAGGGAGGGTAGTGAGTGGGTACTGTCGTGGACTCCCTAAAGAGTATTACCGGTAAGTAATCCGGCTTTTTCTCTTCGCCACGACAGCACCCACTGAGAGACTTTCAGAGAACCATCACCTGGGATGGACCACCGTGTTGAGATCTCCCGAAAACTAAGTCAGAACATGATGATAAATAAAGCCTATAGTGACTATAGAAGTCGATGGCAAAGATCATGTTCCAGCCTTACATATGAGATCAATCAGCACATCCGCCTTTTAAGCCCAGGAGGATTCCATAGCCCGTGCCGAATGTGCCTTTATCCCATCCGGAGGACTTTCACCTTTTGGTGAGTAGGCCAGACATATTGCATCTCTGATCCATCGGGATAAAGTGCTCTTTGTGACTCCAGACCCTTTCCTGTGGTCCTGAAAAGATACAAACAGAGCCCTACTGCGCCTTCAGGGACGAGTTCTGTCTATATAACCCAGGAACGCTCTTTTCACATCTAAGGTGTGAAACCTTTCCTCCTCAGGAGTTGAAGGACTATCAAAAAAAGGAAGGAAGAAAGATTTCCTGACTTCTATGGAATTTAGGCTGCCACCTTAAGGAGATATGAACGGTCTGGTTTCAAAACTATCCTATCCTGAAATATCAACAGGAAGGGAGGATCAATAGATAGGGCCTGGATATTACCCACTCTCCTAGCAGACGTTAAGGCAACTAATAGGGCCGTCTTCAGAGAAATGTGTTTCAATGACGCTGAGTCTAAAGGCTCAAATGGAGGGCCTGTCAGGGCATCCAGGACTAGGTTCAAATCCCAAGGGGGCAACCGAGCAATGTGTACCAGGTTGCTACGTTCACAAGCTGCAATGAATCGAGCAAGCCACCAATCCCTGGCTATATTGTGATCATACAGTGCCCCCACAGCTAAAATCTGTATTTTAAGCGTATTAACTGAGAGACCTAGCTCCCGACGCTTCTGCAGGAACTCTAGAATGGCAGTAACAGGTACTTCGTTAGAAAGGCCCCCATATATAAATGAAGAAATTTTCTCCACACTCTACTATAGATCCTTGTTGTAGACTCCTTTCTACTCTGTAGAAGGGTATCAATCAAGTTGCTAAAGAATCCCCTTAGCCTTAGTAACTGCCTCTCAAGTTCCACGCTGTCAAGTGTAGGCCCTCCACTTGAGGATGAAGGAATGGGCCCTGAGAGAGCAGGTCCCGATCTGATGGGAGGATCCAAGGGTTGTATATAGACATTGCTCTGAGCCATGAAAACCAAGGCCTCTTGGGCCAGAACGGGGGGGTGAGGATCACCCTCGCCTCCCTGATTTTTCTGATGACCAGCGGGAGTATTATCATCGGGGGAAACGCATATGCCAGATGGAAAGGCCAAGGGGACTGGATGGACTCTACCATATCAGGCCGATCTGCTCTGTTCAGAGAAGCAAATCTTCTGACCTGTCTGTTGGCTCTGGTAGCGAACAGGTCTATCTCCAGAAGTCCCCACAAGTCTACTGTCTTTTTGAAGATGTGATGACTGAGCATTCATTCCCTTTGGTGCAAGGTATGACGACTTAGATAGTACGCTCTGAAATTATCCACTCCCTTGACGTGAAGGGCTGATAGCGATAAGAGATGGGACTCGGCCAGCTCCAGGATCCTCTGCGCAGTAGACATCAGATTCCTTGATTGTGTTCCGCCTTGCCGATATAAATATGCGACGGATGTGGCATTGTCCGACATGACTCTCACATGAGATCCTTGCAACTGTGGGAGAAATTCATGCAAAGCATGACTAATTGCTTTTAACTCTCTTAAATAGGAGTCATTGGCTTCTTTTATGGATCACTGTCCCTCGATTAAGCTATCACCTAAATGAGCCCCCAAACCAAAAGGACTAGCGTCCGTGGTCACTACCCTCGAGTGTGTCACAACCCATGGAACCCCATTAGAGAGATGATCTCGATCCAGGGAGTTTACTGCTTCCAATGACAAGATTATTCTGTCATCCAGCCTCTTCTGTAACTGCTCCTCTTCTTCGAGGATGTTATGCTGCAGGTGTCTAGTATACAACTGGGCCCATTGAACCGCCAGAATGCAAGATGTAAGGGAGCCCAGGAGGGACATAGCCTCTCTCAGAGACATCTGAGGATTATCTATTCCTGCCCTCACTTTACGCATTATTGACAGTATTTTTACCTTTGGGAGGAGACATCTCTGACTTATAGAATCTAGATGCAGACCCAGGAAGGACTGAAGAGTTACCGGAACCAGTCAGGACTTGACCTAGTTGATAATCCATCCTAAGGCTAGGTTCACATTAGCATTCCTCAGAGCTGCAGACTTCCTTTGTGAAGCTCCGCCCACTGCCGCACCTCCTCCGTTCAGCTCCGCCTACGTCTGAATGCGGCCTGCGTACCTATCTTTAACATTAGGTACGCAGGTCGTGCGGATGTATGCGGATGTGGCGAACAAAACAAATTTCAACACGATGCTGACCGGAGGTGTGGCAGTGGGCGGAGCTTCACGGAGTAAGTCCGCTGCCCTCCGCAGTTCTGAGGAACGCTATTGTGAACCTAGCCTAAGTCCTGCAAGGATGAAATTACCGCATATACTCGCGTATAAGCCGAGATTTTCAGCCCATTTTTTAAAGGGAATCTGTGGGCAGTATGCTTTGCCCACAGATTGCAATGCGCAGGCGCGTTATATGGAGGGCAACTACTACAATTCCCAGAAATAATTTAGACAGCGGCGAACAACATGTTAAGGAAAGTACCCAAAACACCGCCCATCTGACCTGACTGCCATCATTTAAATATCCCACCAATTTAGGGTGACAGATTCCCTTTAAGGCTGAAAGTCCCACTCTCGGCTTATACGCGAGTCATATACCGGGGGTCTGCGGGGGAGAGGGAGCGGGGGTGTCAGATCATACTTAGCCCCCCCGGCGTGTGTCTACAGCCCCCTTGCTTCTCCCACGATCTCAGGCTCCTTCCTGCAGCGGTCACGTGGTACCGCTCATTAAAGTCATGAATATTTGAATATTCATGACTTTAACCCCTTCACCTCCAAGGGTGGTTTGCACGTTAATGACCGGGCCAATTATTACAATTCTGACCACTGTCTCTTTATGAGGTTTTCTCGTGACATATTGTACTTCACGTTAGTGGTAAAATTTATTCGATATAACTTGCGTTTATTTTTTAAAAAACGCAAATATGGCGAAAATTTGGAAAATTTTGCAATTTTCAAACTTTGAATTTTTATTCCCTTAAAACCAAAATTTTTTTTGTTAGGAAATTATTAGGGTTAAAAGTTGACCAGCGATTTCTCATTTTTACAACAAAATTTACAAAGCCATTTTTTTTTAGGGACCACCTCACATTTGAAGTCACTTTAAGGGGTCTATATGGCAGAAAATACCCAAAAGTGACACCAATCTAAAAACTGCACCCCTCAAGGTACTCAAAACCACATTCAAGAAGTTTATTAACCCTTCAGGTGTTTCACAGGAGCTGAAGCAACGTGGAAGGAAAAAATGAATATTTAACTTTTTAGTCACAAAAATGATCTTTTACAAACTTTTTTTTATTTTCACAAGGGTAGAAGGAGAAAAATGGACAGATAAAGTTGTGCAATTTCTCCTGAGTACGCCAATACCCCATATGTGGGGGAAAACCACTGTTTGGGCACACGGGTGATCACATCGCGCTGTTCTGAGGGCCTCAGGGGAGCATGCAGGGAGCCCCCTCCCTGCACGATGCTTCCCTGTGCCCCGGTGTTTGATCGCTGTGTGCCAGGGGTTAATGTCCGTGACCGCTCCTGGCCCATAGTGCCGGGTGTCAGCTGTGATAATCAGCTGACACCCGGTCGCGATCGGCCGCGCTCCCAGAGATCGCTTCGACGTACTATCCCGTCCATGGTCAGATTGTCCCGGGTTTCATGGACGGGATAGTACGTCGGATGGCAGAAAGGGGTTAATGAGCGGTACCACGTGACCGCTGAAGGAAGGAATAGCTGATGTCTCAATTAATTTTACTTTTATTGGTATCTATTTTTATTTTTGTAATTTACCAGTAGCTGCTGCATTTTCCACCCTAGGCTTATACTCGAGTTAATAAGTTTTCCCAGTTTTTTGTGGCAAAATTAGGGGGGGTCCGCTTATACACTGGTCGGCTTATACAGGAGTATATACGGTATGTCAGCAAGCCAATCTTCACACTGTGAGGCAGATTTTCCTACCACCAGGAAATCATTTAAGTATGGAACTATTAAAGTGTCCTTCAGTCTCACATAAGCCATCACCTCCAGCATTAACTTGGTGAAGACCAGAGGAGCCATGGACAGACCGAAAGGCATTGCCGTAAACTGAAAGGGACGGATCTGACCCTCCAAGATGACTGCCACAAAGATATTTCTGGAACTCGGCATGTATTGGCAGATAATTATAGGCGTCCTTCAAGTCCAGAACCGCCATGAAGCATCTGGGAAACAAAAGTTTAATGGCTGATCTTACAGATTCCATTTTGAAGGTATGGGACAGTAGGAAGTTATTTAACCTCTTCACTTCTTCAGATTAATGATGGTTCTATATGAACCATCTGGCTTTGAAATCAGAAACAAAGTAGAATAAAATCACCTCCCCCTTTGATCCACTGGGACCTCCACAAGAACATGTTTATATAATAGACTCTTAATATCAGTCTCCAATGCCCCCTGCTGACCAGGCGACTTTAGAAAAGTCAATTTGAAAGAGTCCAGGGGAACTTGTCTGAATTGTAATTTCAAGCCAGATGAAACAAGGCTTAGGGCCCAGGAATTTGATTTTATTTTTTCCCATTCATTATGGAAGAATGACAACGTCCCCCCTACTGGAGGGACCAGACTAGCGGAACTTGTCTCCCCCTTTGGAGGAAGACCCACTAAACAGGGCACCTTTTTGCTTGGTCTCTCTACTGCTCCAGCGATCTCTATAGGTTCTCTTCCTTTCGAACGGCTGTTTCCTGATGGCTCTCCTGTAGGACGGGAAAGTCTGGTTAGGGAACCCCTTCTTCCTTTCCCCTGCTTTGGTAAGGTTATCATCCAGCACCTTGCCAAACAGGTACTCACCCTGGCATGGAATTGCGCATAGTTTTGACTTAGCTTGCACGTCCCCTTTTCAGCCTTTTAACCACACGGCATGCCGAGCAGCATTAGCCAGTCCTGCCGATCTAGCTGCCAGTCGCAAGGAGTCCGCGGAGGCATCGGCCAAGTAAGCTGTCGACCCCCTGGTCAGAGGGATAGAGGACTGCAATCTGTCTCTAGAGAACCCGGTTTTTCTGTTCCTCTAACTGGTCCACCCAGACCACCATTGACCTTGCTGTACATGTGCCTGAGATGGCTGGCTTGAAGGCCCCTGTACACGACTCCCAAGATCTCTTAAGAAGTGTGTCAGCTTTCCGGTCTAAGGGATCTGTCAAAGATCCAGAATCCTCTACCGGCAGGGAGGAACGCTTTGAGATTGAGGCTACTGCCGCATCTACCTTAGGTATCTTAGACCAATTTGTTAGGTCTTCATCCTCAAGAGTATCACCTCTTTGAGCTTGAAGGAAGGAACCCCCGTTGTCCTTGCTTCTCCCATTCTTTCCTGACCACATCCTTCACTGCAGCTATTATCAGGAAGAACGCCTCTTCCTCCATGAGAGGCCGGTGAACATAACGTCCTGTGTGGTCTTAGCCTCCTTTGCATCGGTAATCCCCATTGTACTGTGAACAGTCTTGACCAGATAGTCAACACTTTCAACGAGGAAACAAACGACCCTCTTCGTCCGATGATGATGTCGTCTGAGAGGAGTCAGTAGACCCTACTCCTTGCTCATCAGAAGAGAGATTAGACGTGGGGGGAAGTACTCCTTATACTAGGCTTATGCCTCCCAGCTTTATCTGAGGCTTTAAGGGATTGAAGCTCTTCCCTAATTAAGCGCCTTACATCGTTCATTCTAACGGACGATTCTTCTTCCAGGGTCTGGCCAATACAGATATGACAAAGCTTTAAGGGGTAATTATCAGAAAGGGGCTGAAAGCACAAAGCACATTCCCTATGCTTAGATTCTCCAGACTTTTTAACCTGAAGGGACACACAGAAAGAAGAAGCAATCAGCTTAATAGATAGAGCCTTTCACACTCACCCAGTGAAGCTTGTCATCACGGTACCGGTTCTGGAGGCGGAGGCACAGCTTTAATGAATATTTTGCAGATTGACTGCGTCTTCCACTCTCATCTGTGGGGTCACCCTCACAGGAGCATCCACTGCTGCGCTTTCTGTGCACCTGCACATCCACCACCTGTGGGTGCGCTACAGAGTCTCCTGGGGAGGAC
>VIAB01006337.1:59916-71957 GCA_009801035.1 Oophaga pumilio
AGGATGTAACTCAGAATCAGTAATGTAATGTATATACACAGTGAGTGCAGCTCTGGAGTTGGACTCCAGGTTGACAGTTATGCATATTCGCTCATCACTACTATTTACCAAAGAGGCAATCCCTGCATGTGTTGTGGCTGTCGTACAGCCGCGGGGACTCGAGCATAGAGTGTCTTCAGCGTGCTCGAATACTGTTAGCACTGGAGCATGCTCTGATAACACCTTACATCTGTAACACCTTATCTGCGCACGTTCGCTCATCACCAGTAAACAGTAGTCACTTACAGACTGATCTGTGGTTTCTTCATCTGACGGTTGCGGTAACGGATCAGGATAGTGAAGAATGTGAAGAACAGGATGATGAGCATGAACCCCGGGATGGCGGTATACATAAGGATGTCACCAGTGTTCATGCCAAATACGACATCATCTGAGATGAGAACAGATTTAAAAAAAAAAAAAGCCTAATTAACCAGTCACATACTGACAGTTCCCCGATAAACACTCCTGGCAGCTAAATGGTTTGTTTACAACCGGCAGCACTAAGTGACAGTCGATGGCCTATTTGCTCTTAATACCGTGTCACGTTGATTTATTACTGCTTGTTTAGTGGCATCACTTCGCTTACGCTGCCATTGTTCTCTGCAGCACTTACTGGTGTGCTGCCGAGAACGATGATCTTTTGTTAAGGCCAAAAGATCATCTCACCTGACGAACAAGCGTCTTAAGTTTTCTATGCAGTTTTGAGATCGAATGATCTCAGGAGTGCTTAATAGTTTGCAATCATTATAATATAGGGAAATTCCAATAGGGCATCCCAGATATTCACAATGTGCTGGATTACTGGATGCAAATCCCAGTGCATGCATGTATCCCGCCGCTCTGTGTCTCTCCAGCCACTGGCAGCGTCAATACAGCTGATGCACCCAAATCGCGTTGGTGCTGAAGCCCTCGGACACCTGCTAATCTGGCATGAGCCAGTCTTGGATCCTTTACCTCGGACTTGTTCCACACTCTTCTTCATCACCCGCAGCTCGAAGGACTGAGTCTTAACCAGGCTGCTCCTATTCGGGTGGCGCGCCTGGCAGATGTACTGCCCTTCGGACTCTTCCTGTACATTTTTGAGGATGAGGGTATCCGAAGGCAAAATCCAGTCACTGTCCTGTGGAGAGAACAAAGTATATAGCGATATATATGGATCCCTACAGCGAATTAGAACAGTGTCCCTTTAAGGCACAATGGCATTGACCAGGATAAAGATGATGCCAAGACATATTGGATGTCAAAGTGCAGATTTAGACATATGGCTAAGGAGGATTTGGAAGAATAGGGATTTTCTACTGACAGGAGCTTACAGCTGCATCGGCACTTCTGTGCTAACAGTAAATGACTTTACTTTCCACCGTCACCTGCAGAATGTTTCCTATACAAGCAGCAAGACATATTGGATGTAAAAGTGTAGAAACAGATATATGGCTGAGGAGGATTTGGAAGAATAGGGATTTTCTACTGACAGGAGCTTACAGCTGCATCGGCACTTCTGGTATAACAGAAAATGACTTTCCGCCATCACCTGCACAATGTTTTCTATACAAGCAGCAGTCAGTACACCCCTCACTCACCTCTTGGCTCCACTCGTACATGGGCTCCTGTGAGGCGGAGGCCGAACATTTAACTTCCACCGTGGAGCCTTCCTCCACCCACATGACATTGGGCACATAGCCGTACCAGGAGTGAACATTCTTCAGGTAGACGTTCTGCAAATCTGGACGAAAACAGACAAACAGTTGCTGTAATATGTGTCCACTTATCTTATGTTCCTGGAGCTGCTGGGTTCATTTGGGGAAACAAGTAATCTTTTGATCGATTATTAACATTTTTGGGATTTACAGCTTTTACCTTATGGGTTAAAAGGTTAGTACTATAAATAATAATACCTTAACAGATGGATGGAAGTTGCACAGTAAAAAAAGGATTAAAAGAGTGTTTTTATAACATTCCTTCCTGTTAGAAAAAAATGAAACTCTAAATGTCTGCTTTAAATGATAAAATTGTGTCTGCATGCAACCAGCACTAGAAGGAGCTCCGTACATACAGATGTCTTATAGGAACCCATAGAAGAAGATCAATGCATACAGATTATTTACAGCCACAATTAGCTGGAGCTCACTACATGCACATGTTATGCAGCCACCACTAGGGGGAACTCAGTACATACAGATAGTATGCTGTCACCACTAGGGGGAGCTCAGTACATACAGATGTTATACAGTCACCACTAGGGGGAGCTCAGTAAATACAGAGGGTATGCAGGCATCACTAGGGGGAGCTCAGTACATACAGATGTTATACAGTCACCACTAGGGGGAGCTCAGTACATACAGATTTATACAGACACGACTAGGCGGAGCTCGCTACATACAGATTTATACAGCCACGACTAGGGGGAGCTCGCTACAGATTTATACAACCACCACTAGAAGGAGCTCACTACATACAGATTTATACAGCAACCACTAAAGGGAGCTCACTACATACAGATTTATACAGCAACCACTAAAGGGAGCTCACTACATACAGATTTATACAGCAACCACTAAAGGGAGCTCACTACATACAGATTTATACAGCCACCATTAGCGGGAGCTCACTACATACAAATTTATACAGCCACCACTAGAAGGAGCTCACTACTAGAGTTGAGCAAATTTGTTTGGGTCTCCGCTTATTTGGCAAACTATAGCGCTTACCAAATAAGCTACAGCGGAAACCCGGATACATGGAGCGCGCCGGCTGATCTTGAGTCATGGGGCCCAAAATGGGTTTGAATAATCGCACAGACTTGGAGTGGTCCGCCACGGAGTACTTTACTGTCAGGAGCAGGTTCTACTGGTGGCTCCATTTCAATTTTTGATGTATTTCCTGCGCTTCATTGTGGGGTTTGCTGACATTTTGTGATAACCTGCTGCTTTGCCTTCCGCTGCTTTCATTTGCCATATTGTTGTGTGGATCACGTTTTTTGGGCTTTCCTGTGCCCTTTAGATGAAAGATGTCGTCTGTGATGTTCGCCCCTCCAAGGTATTCACAAGCAGCTGAAAATCTGCCCTGGCAGATACACAAGAGGGATGCCGCCAACTCCGCTTATCTGCGCTGTCACCGCTGATAATAACATTCACCCCCAAGGGCAGTAATATATGAGATCATTAACAACGTGCCGTAGAGAGAGCCCATCACCGTGTCCATAATGAGAAAAAATAAATTACAATTGGCATAGCCCGAAAAAGAACCATTTGCTTAGAACTGTCTTGTTCTGTTCCTCCATTATTCCTCCTGGAAATGAATAATTAAACTGACAATTGGGCACAAAGGGTGCAAGTCAGTACATTGTCAGCACTGCTCAGACCGCGTCAGAGAACTCCGATTAATTAGGAGAATGGGAATGCCAAAAAAAAATGAAAGACAATGATATTAGCCCCTCAGCCTAAAAATAGCAGAACGCAGCTGCCCCAAGAATGGCGCATCTATTATATGCGTCAATTCTGTCACTTTGCTGTCTCTTCTCACTTGCCCTGTAGCGGTGGAAAGTGGGGCTCATATTTGTGGTGTTGATGTCACCTTTGTATTGTCTCGTGACACCAAGCCCACGGATTACTAATAAAGAGGCATCCTTAAGACACCTATCCATTACTAATCCAGAATAAAGTCCGTTATTAGAAATAAAACAAAACGTACTTTTACTTTTTTACTTAAAAATAATAAACACAGTTATACTCACTTAATGCCCATTCCACTTAATCCCTTGTCTCCTGTAAGAAAACAAAAATCAACCATATCCCTAACCTGTCAGTCATTCTGTCCCACGCCATAGTCCATGTGGGGGGGGGGGATAAACAGTTTTCAACCTGGATGGTGCCAAGATGCGACCGTCCAGGCTGAGAACCACTGGTGAGTGAGCTGCTTTGAGCACAGCCTCAGTGACCGGTGGTGATGTCATCGAGGTTACTACCGGTCACTGAGGCTGTGTTCCCAGCATTGCTGAACTGCCGTGACCTCGGTGGGATCACCACTAGCACAGTGAGAAAAAAGTCTCATGGAGCAGCAGTGAGTTCACTGCAGTTCACAGGAAGAACTCACCGCTGCACCGTGACACTTTTTCTCACGATGCTAGTGGTGATCCCACCAAGGTCACAGCAGTTCAGCACTGCTGGGAACACAGCCTCAGTGACCGGCAGTAACCTCAATGACGTCACCACCGGTCACTGAGGCTGCGCTCACACCAGCTCACTCACCAGTGGTTCTCAGCCTGGACTGTCGCATCTTGGCACCATCCAGGTTGAAAACTGTTTATCCCCCCCACATGGACTATGGCATGGGACAGAACGACCGACAGGTGAGGGATTTGGTTGATTTTTATTTTTGCTTTTTTACAGGAGACAAGGGATTCAGTGGACGCTTCTCCATTACTAATCCGTGGGCTTGATGTCACCTGGTAAAACAAAGGAGACATCAACCCCACAAATGTGAACTCCATTTGCCACCACTGCAGGGCAAATGGGAAGAGCCAGGCAAAGAGCCAGAATTGGTGCATCTGATAGATGTGCCTTTTCAAGGCGGCTGCGGGGGGGTGCAATATCCATGGCCCCTAACCATTCTAAGAATAGCAGCCCCCAGCTGTCTGCTTTAGCTTTGCTGGTTGTCAAAATTGGGGGGGACCACAAAAAAAAGGGTGTGGGGACCCCTATATTCTTGATAACCAGCCTTGCTGAGGGTTGCGGCCCCCAGCTGTGAGTTTTGTCTCGCTTGTTGTCAAAAACACAGGGGAAACCACGCTGATTTTTTAAAAATTTATTTATTTAGAGCACAGGTGACGGCTGATGAATACTCCCATAGGCCGCCGGCTGCTCTAGCTATTCGCTGCAGAAGAAGTAGGTTGATGGGACCACTACTCCAATCAACTGATGCCAGTGACCAGATGTAAAATTTTTACCTCTGGTCACAGCTGCGGGCTCACCCTGTCACTTCAGAGTGGAAGCTGCAGCTCTCTGACGGGTTGTAGTTGTGGTCCGGCCGAACAGTTAAAAAAAAAGTTTGATTCAGGTACTAGAACAGTACCCGAAACCGGACCCCATTCACTTGAATGGGGGGCCAGAACATGACAGCATGGCAAACACTAGATGTTCAGGCCCCTGATTCAAGTGAATGGGGTCCGGGTTCGGGAACTGTTCTAGGACCTGAACCAAACTTTTTTTTAACTGTTCGGCTGCACCCGAACATCCAGAGGTTCGCCCAGCACTAATCCGCTATGCAATGCTAGGTGTAGAATAAAAGCTAAGACCTCATCGACTATTACAGGCAGCACCATATCTAATGCAAGGCGTAGAGTAAACGCTGGGACCTCATCAACTATTATAGGCAGCACCTCTGCTTGCAGTAAGTAGCTCTATTCAGTGTCGATAATTTGGAACTTACAGATCACGTTGACGCTGAGCGGCTCTGACACCTCTTCGCCGGTCTGGTTGTCTGTGTTCACACAGCGGTACGGTCCGGCCTGCCACTCGGAAATGTCGCTCAGGTGCATGAGCAGCCGCTCGGAGCTACGACTGATGTTAACACTGAAATACCAACATCTCATGTAACGGGAGGCGTCCAGCCGAAACCAGGTCTTCATCCACTGGGGATATAAAGGACAGATGATGTGGATACAGCGGCCACAGCAACACAATCTGATGTATGGGCATGTGCCAATGAGATGCCAACGCACCCAAAGCCTCAGTGTTGGCTCCATTATCATATAACTATTCTGACCATGTGAAATGATGAGCATTTCAACTCCTGTTATAGGTGTCAGTCTTCACTGTCTGGACATTATACTCATGAAGGATAAGGACGAACAGAACAGCAGTCCAACCCGGCTCCTTCTATTCTAATACATGGAATTGCAAAAAACGAAAACATACTGAAAATCAGGGATGTGAAGGTCAGAGCAGCATGTGTAACTGCAATTTACAGGCTTATGGTGGACAGTGCTGGGACTGTGGATCGCCTTAAGAAACAGGTCACTGCCTTGAACCTTCTTCCCGAAACCAGAAAGCCGATACCACAGGACCTCTATGAATGACGCTCTCAGCAGAAATTTCCCTGAGGCTGACACTGGTTTCATTTTAATCAACAAAATCAATGCGTCCCATTGAGAGTAACAGAACAAGGAACAGCTCTGGTTTACAAGATGATGCATCCAGGGCAGCGATACCCCGAGCGAGAGAGAGCTGCGGAATGAAAGGGGAAGGAGTCACTGTGTAAATACATTATATCCTGTATCATACCCCAGAGCTGCACTCACTATTCTGCTGGTGCAGTCACTGTGTACATACATTACATTACTGATCCTGAGTTACATCCTGTATTATACCCCAGAGCTGCACTCACTATTCTGCTGGTGCAGTCACTATGTACATACATTACAGATCCTGAGTTACATCCTGTATTATACTCCAGAGCTGCACTCACTATTCTGCTGGTGCAGTCACTGTTTACATACATTACTGATCCTGAGTTACATCCTGTCACATACCCCAGAGCTGCACTCACTATTCTGCTAACTGGTTGTTTTTCTGACATCCCATGGGTCAGTCTGAGCACACTACTTACCAATGACAAGGAAGGAGTTAAGAGAAAGCAGTCAGAGCAAGTTCACCATAATGGAAAAGAACAGAAATGTTACCTGACCGGTTTTGTAGTTACTGTTACGATATTGTGGTATAGAGGCTGCAGTACAAACACTGGAGCAAGGAGCGTACAGTCCCAAGAATACAAACTGTGACCAAAACAACCTTCAGCAGCTAAAAAACTTTATTTCACCTTTTCTGCACATAGTAGTGACCAATATGGCCACTATTCCAGATCACGAGGATCAGACAGACGATTCAGAGCTGCACTCGCTATTTTGCTGGTGCAGTCACTGTGTACATACATTACATTACTTATCCTGTGTTACATCCTGTATTATACTCCAGAGCTGCACTCACTATTCTGCTGGTGCAGTCACTGTGTACATACATTACATTACTGATCCTGTACTGATCCTGAGTTACATCCTGCATTATACTCCAGAGCTGCACTCACTATTCTGCTGGTGCAGTCACTGTGTACATACATTACTTTACTGATCCTGTACTGATCCTGAGTTACCTTCTGTATTATACCCCAGAGCTGGACTCACTATTCTGCTGGTGCAGTCACTGTGTACATACATTACTGATCCTATATTATACTCCAGAGCTGCGTTCACTATTCTGCTGGTGGAGTCAGTCATAGATTATTTTTGTCCCTTCTGGCAAACTTTTGAAAAGCCCTAATTTAAATCTTCACATCGATCACTTTTCTGTATAGATCCCTAGATTTATATAGGATGATTAGATAAACAACATTTGGAAAATTGGGAGATATCAGCTTTGAAGGTTGCAGAATTGTGAATACAGCTCTACAATACATATTTTAAATCCATTCCCAGGAGCTTTAAACTACAGAGGACATATGTAGATAAACATAAGGCTCAGGATCTGACACTATCGGGTGGCACAGACTTCACACATCGTGGCACAGGCTGGTATAATACATCACAGGGTGTAATAACGCTGCAGCGATCATCACCGAGAACATCAAGAGAGTCGGCAGGAAAGAGCAAGTGATAAACACGAATGTATCAGCGGCATCGTCCTGTCCGGGTGAAATGTCATCCAGATAAGGAGAGGTTTCGAAATAAATGATAGCGAAAGGCGCCACGTGCCACGCCTGACAACACGGTCTGCAGCGGCCCTAGTCATAAGAAATCCACAGAGGAGGGAAGTTAGGAGGGTTCTAGATTCACGGGATGCAGAAGTGATGAGAAGCAGCTTTCCCAGACCCCCGGCCTGCACACTGCCCACTTATACATACGCCAGTCAGCTATACAGAGCTACGTAACCATACAGAGGGTGGAACAGCCGGATGAGAAACCCGGAGGGAAGAGAAATGGCACCACTTAACACCAACTATGGCGGAAAGAGAAAAGGAAAGGCGCCCCCTGACACCAACTATAGCGGAGAGGAAGGATAGCGTGCCCTGACACCAACTATAGTGGAGAGGAAGGACGGCACGCCCTGACACCAACTATAGCGGAGAGGAAGGACGGCGTGCCCTGACACCAACTATAGCGGAGAGGAAGGACGGCGTGCCCTGACACCAACTATAGCGGAGAGGAAGGACGGCGCGCCCTGACACCAACTATAGCGGAGAGGAAGAACGGCACGCCCTGACACCAACTATAGCAGAGAGGAAGGACAGCGTGCCCTGACACCAACTATAGCAGAGAGGAAGGACGGCGCGCCCTGGCACCAACTATAGCGGAGAGGAATGACAGCGCGCTCTCACACCAACTATAGCAGAGAGGAAGGACAGCGCGCCCTGACACCAACTATAGCGGAGAGGAAAGACGGAGCGCCCTGACACCAACTATAGCGGAGAGGAAGGACGGCACGCCCTGACACCAACTATAGCGGAGAGGAAGGACGGCGTGCCCTGGCACCAACTATAGCGGAGAGGAAGGACAGCGTGCCCTGACACCAACTATAGCGGAGAGGAAGGACGGCACGCCCTGACACCAACTATAGCGGAGAGGAAGGACGGCACGCCCTGACACCAACTAGAGCGGAGAGGAAGGACGGCGTGCCCTGACACCAACTATAGCAAAGGGCATGCCCTGACAAAGACTAAGCGTATCTTGATGCCAACTATGGCAGGAAGGGGCACTCTGACACAGACTATAGTTGGGAAGGTTGACCTGACAGCAAGTATGGATGGAAAAGCCACTAAGAGGTTCATTTATTGCAAAAGAATGGGGAGACAAAAGAGCACAATAGGGTCTTATCTGTGTTACAAAGGAGAGAATATACCAAGAAATTTGCTCACCTGGTTAGGATGAGATAGGAGCATATAGGCTGGCGGCTGCTACAGTTCCACAGGTCATCAAAGACCAGAAGAAATAATATATTCAATGGGAACTTGTAGTTAAACACCATGCTGCCTTGCGGCAGCACGGAGTTTAACTACAAGTTCCCATTGAATATATTAACTCTGAGGTCGTTCATGACAGTGGGGAGGACAAGGTGACAAAAACAATGGTGGGAAGGGCACAATGATTACTATGAGGGGGGCACTCTGACACTATCCATAGTGGACAATGGCACAGAAGGACACACAGATTATGGTGGGGACAGGAATCTAATGCTGATCATGGGGGAACTCTGGCACCACTGCGGGTCAGTATTTGTGGGTAGACATAACGTTCAACTACGTAGACCTCCACACTGAAAGTTTATTTCCGGATGGTCGTGTCTCTTGGACGGCCCAGCGTGCCACAAGGGACCAGTCTGATACCAGGTCAGTGCTGCACATTCTGCTCCAACGAAGACTGAGCGCTTCCTGGCCCAGATCTGCCGAGCCGCTAGCTCTTCAGCCGTTATTAGAAGATGAAGATCGACAATCCTTTCTGGGAAAATAAATGTGGACGGAGGGAAAATTTGCAGGGTCCACAGCCCTCCCACAACACCAGTGTCCTCCGCTCCAGTCAGAAGATGAAATCTCCCCGCATGTCGTGCACGCCGCTCTCCTAAGTGCTCACATTTCCCCTGTAAGCAGCTTTTACAGCATCCATCGCATGAAGAGTGGCATAAACAAACAAGCGCCGGCTTTCTGGAGCCCAATCAGAGCGGAAAGAAGACGGAGCCGCCGAGCGAGACCCGCTCACCGCCATAATTGTATTTACTTTTCATTTTACAAGTCTAACTTTCTGTTCTCTCTTTGTTTAGTGGAAAACTAATATTTCTAATAAAATCATTTATTTATTTTTTTTAAGGCGACAGATTTGGGAAGACAAGAGAGGACGGGAGGAAAAGACATCGCCGCAGTTGTGTCCTCTGAGTGGGAGTATAGGGAGAGATCAGTGGATTACTGCTCGACAAGGTCACAGAATACAGGAGCGATAGATCCGCCTACATGTTACTGCGTCCTCCGATCAGCCATAATAAACTGATGGGCTGGAAGCAGGAAATCCGAGCAAGCGGAAGGAGCGGAGCGGCTCCAAGGCCCAAACTGTGATGTTTAAACGAATGGGTCAGAAGATCTGCAAGTCCCATGGGGTGCCCCTGGCACCAGGCCTGTCCCGTCCCGTGGGGTGCTCCCGGCAAACACATCGCAGCTATGAAAGAAAGTGGTCAGGACACAAAGAGCATCGCAGCTATGATAAAAAGGCATCAGGACACACAGAGCATTGCAGCTATGACAGACAGTAGTCAGAACACACAGAGCATCACAGCTACTATAGAAAGTGGTCTGGACACACAGAGCATTGCAGCTATGATAGAAAGGGGTCAGGATACACAGCATCACAGCTATAAAAGGAGACAGAGCATTCTAGCTAAGATATAAAGGGGTATAGAGACAGAGCATTGCAGCTATGATAGAAAGGGGTCTGGACACACAGAGCATCCCAGCTATGATATAAAGGGGTATAGAGACAGAGCATTGCAGCTATGATATAAAGGGGTCTGGACACACAGAGCATTGCTGCTATGATATAAAGGGGTATAGAGACAGAGCATTGCAGCTATGATAGAAAGGGGTCTGGACACACAGAGCATTGCTCCTATGATATAAAGGGGTATAGAGACAGAGCATTGCAGCTATGATAGAAAGGTGTCTGGAGGCAGAGCAGCGCAGCTATGATATTTAGGAGCCAGAACACACAAAGCATTGCAGCCATGATAGGTGTCAGGAACACAGAGCATCACAGCTTGTGATATATGGGGCGGTGCAGCTAGAGATCAGTCAGTGTACCCATGCAGACCCCTCTCCATTGCAGAAAGCACCTACAATGGACAAGGTCTGATGAATCCAGCTTCCATCATGTGGACGGCTAGGTGCATGCAAATCACTTACTCGAGGAAAAGATGGCACTATGGGAAGAAGGCGGCGGAGGCAGTGTGATGGGGTGATGCTCTGCTGGAAACCTCAGGTCCTGACATCATGTGGATGTGGCACCCACCTAACATTGTCATGAAAGGGTGAAACTGGTCTGTACGGAGGGATCCCTAAAGACAGAGCTTTATTCAGCAGATAATGAATGGTCAGGAATGAAGGAACATGACAATGATCAAAGAGATGACTTGCTTCCAAATTCCCGAGATCTCAATCCGATTGATCACATAAAGGGCCCAAAAGAGCGGGCGCTGGTCCTATCCACTTCCCTAATAAGTTTTAAAGGGTGTGAATTGTCTGGGGGGTCTCAAACCTTCTAAAATCCGCTGTTACCACTTATCAGTTCTTTCTCCGGTCTTACACTGTATCGCCAGACTGTGCTCAAAGTCAATGCAATGTAATATGACTGCAGCAACGCCATGGCATAATCTCATGTATACCAGCATGTAGCATGTTCCCCATGATGCAGTACAACACGTGCCCTGCACATAATGTGGAGGAGTCGTATTAATAGACCACAGTAAGTAATAGGTATGGCAGCATTATTTCTGAGAGTAAAGTGCATTACCACAACTATGCCGCCCCAGGAAGCTACACAGCTATAATGATGATGTACCGTACAGCTGTGTTGTGTAATACTACCCCCATCTTCCGGTGCGGAGCCTGCAGCCTGAAGCTGCACATAGATACAGTGCAAACACAAAACACGTGATGTCGTCTGAGAACCGAGAACATAAAGTAACGCTGCACCAGCACGACAACACAAACACCGCAGTGGTAATACATGTGTGCAGGGTTAGGTGCGACACCGAGGGCTAGACCACAGGATCAGCATATTCATTTCCTGAAGTACTCTGTGCTGCTGGCAAAATCTAACCTCTCCAATATCAGCCTACAGTTTTACACTTGTCTTCTTTTCCCTGTGCTGATGTCATGACACATATAGCTCTGTCTGGACAGAAACACATGATAATCAGAGTCCTCTAGTGATTGCAGCTCTGGAGTATAATACAGGATGTAGCTCAGGA
>VIAB01006337.1:94465-104768 GCA_009801035.1 Oophaga pumilio
TTTCGCCCGGGGCCCATAAAAACCTGGAGCCGGCCCTGGTTCTAATCAAACTTGTTAAACAGAAAATCTGCAGAAATTCTCTGTTTTCCCCAGGTTGTATTTATTCCTTTGTTGTGTCTGCGGTTTCTGTAAAACGTCTCATTTTCTGCTCTACAGTCGACGCTTTTACCCGGCATGTCTGTCGGCTCCACATCCTGTGCTGTGCACACAGATTACGGTGTACTCCGTTATAAAGTACCGTCCTGTAGTGAGAAGTGATACAGCAGTCAGAAAACCGCACTTATATTAATGCATTAATACCTGGAAATGGCTTTCTGTTTACCTCCTCGGCCTCACAGGAGCGATGGTGCTATTCTACACGAGCTCCATAGACGGCAAATAAACCAGAGGCGCCTAAGCTAAAAGACCCCTCAAAAATAGCTACTAAATGCATTAATTATTGAAGATATGTTTATAAAACTTGGCAGCGTAATGTGGGGGCTGCAACTCTATCCTAAAAAAAGTTTGGTCTGGAACTGATAATGTCATTAATGCACCATTTACGCCACAGGTCACATGATCCTTTGTTCCCTCTTCTGTTCGAGTAACGTGCCATAATTTTCACTATGCTTTGGACTTTTTCAAGCGCAGTTTCTAACAGCGCATGCCCGATTTAGACAGTGCGCATGCGCCGTGCGGGAGAACTCTCCAGCCGACCCATCTATTGTGAGGGGTGAAATTCCGACCTCTGGGACCCCCGACTGTGAACAATACTGACCTCCAATTCAACTTAAGGCGGCTGCATGGAGTTACTTCTCCATTGCCTTCTAGAGGAAGAGCGGCAAGTGTGAATTGAGAGTAAGGAAATCCTCATTGTTCCAAAAGCGGGTTTCAGAAGTGGGTTTCCTCCCTATTGAGCATTCATGGCACCTAAACAGAAATAGCACAAAAAGAGGACTTAAAAATCCTCCAAAAATTCAAAAACACAGCAAAATGGCAGAGATGCTCACCTGCCCAGGCCTCCAAACAAATGCACATCAGGGAGCAGTAGACCCATATAGCTAAGATGGCGGCAACACAGGTGCAAGAAAACTGATGAGACCACCGCTCACAGCCTACCAATCTATCCAGCGGAAAAGCCATCAATGTTTTATCCCTTTAAGAAAGTTTGGATTTACACCGGTGTCTATCTGACTTGGATAATGTATAGAAAAATCATTATGGCCATGTCAGAATGAGTCGGCAAAGAGAATTGACTGTCATGTGATGCGGTGGGGAAATTTGCCAGAAATGAAAATGAAAGCATGTATGAATGCATAATATGGTCAATTATCAAATTAGAGATCATTGCAATGTGTCAGAGAGAATAAATATAGAATGCCCTGAAAATGTTTACAGGGGTACGCCCCACCCTTTGTATAACATCTGGCCCCTCGCTCTAGGTGTATAACAGACAGGCCCTCACCCCCTGGTGTATGACATACGACCCCTCGTTCCCAGTGTTTAACACCTGGCCCCTCGCCCCCTGGTGTATAACATCCGGCCCCCTGCTCCCAGTGTAATACATACGGCTCCTCGTCCCCCCGGTGTATAACATACGGGCTCTTGCTCCATTAAGTATAACATACGGCCCCTCGCCCACGATGTATAACATTCGGCCCCTTGCGCCCCCAGTGTGTAACATCTGGCCCCTTGTCAAATGGAGTATAACCTCCGAACGTCACCCCTCACTCTATAACATTCAGAGCCTCACACCCCCTCTCCCCCCCTGTGTATAACCTCCGGCCTCTCGCTCCAAGTGTATAACCTCTGGCGCGTCGCCCCCTGGAGCATAACCTCCGACCCTCGTACCCCAGTCTATAGCATCCAGCCCCTCAGCCCCCGGTGTATAACATCTTGCCCCTGGAGCATAAACTCCAACCTTCCCCCCCCCCCAGATTAAAAACATCTCGCCTCCCCGGTGTATAATCTTTGGCCTCTCGCCCCCAATATATAACCTCTGGCCCCCTGGTGTCTAACACGCGGCCCTTCGCCCCCAGTGTATAACTTCCGGCCCTCCACCATGTCGTCTGACTTTACTACCATGTGACAAAACGGCCGGTGGTCCAGAGCTCACTGATACCAACGCAGTCCTGTAATAGGAGCCATCGAGGTAACAAGTCCAATCATGACATTTCTTCCCTTCTGAATCTTCCCCCGTCACCTGTGAGTGATAGTATTGAGAAATGGAAAATACTGCAGCAACTCAGCCATGAAGTGCAGACCCCGTAATGTTAGAATGGGGTCACCGAGTGCTGAGGAGCAGAGGACAGAAAAGTCACCCCCTCTCTGCTGACTCAGACCTCCTCTAGTATATCAGTGCAAACACTGCGCCCCCTTCGGGAGCTTCATGGCCGAGCAGCTGCATGCAGCCGTACATCACCAAGCACAATGAAGAGCATCAGATGGAGTGGTGTAAAGCCGCCACCACTGGACTCTGGAGGAGACGTGTTCTGTGCAGTGACAGATCACATTTCTCTATTTGCGTGTGATGGAGGAGTCTGGGTTTGGTGAATGTCAGGAGAACGTTACCATCTGACCGCATTGTGCCCACTGTACAGATAGATGGAGGAGGATAATACTATGGGCTGTTATCAGGGGGTGGCGTCAGCCTCTTATCTCCAGCGATGGGAAATCTTACTCTTCAGCACAAGCCTCCTTACCGCGACATGCCAGAGCTGGTATGTCACTCTCCACAAGGAGAGACCTTACCCCTTAGACCCTAGTCCAGAGCCTCTCACCCAGCCAAATCAGATCTCTCCTACTTTGCACTGACGAGGACCAATAGTCCGAAACACCGTGTCTGCAAATGGAGATACTGATTTGGCTTTTATCCTAAGTCACATTACAAGACTCGTTAAAGGGTTGATTGTGACTTGTAGGATCCAATAGGTGGCGCTATAGAGTACAAGTCCTCTTTTTTTTGAAGAGGCAATTTGCATCTTCAGCACAAGACATTGTGAACAATTGTAGCTTCCAGCTTTGCGGGAATGGATCGGGAAGGTTCATTTCTGTTCCCCATGACTGTGCCCAGTGCACAAGGTCTATATAGACATGGTTGTGGGATTTTGGTGTAATATCCGCCAGCTCCCGTGAGTCCGCACACAAGGAGCCTTGCAATAAATTAGTCAGGGGCGGCGTTAAGCTCAGCTCATATTCCTATTCGTAGAAGCCCAAACTGAAAGGATGAGAGTTTTACTGAAAAGTAAGTTTAGGGTTTTATCATTTAAGGAAAAGATCTAAAATATTACAACCCTCTTGTTTTTATACATTCCGTGCCTATCAAAAAGATTCAGAAAAGGAAACAGGTACTGGGCGCTCTTTGTCACTCCACGCTGCTTGCAAAAACTTATGACATAAAGATGACTGCTTTCTTCCGCTGCCACAATCCCCGTTTAGTGCCTGCCATTAATTTTAAGGCAGGGAATATACAAAAGCTTTTCAGATTTGCAGCCCAGATCCCGCTGCTGTGGCTGCGATAAAGATGACAGTGGTTCTTCCTTCAGTGATGAATGGCGATCAAGTCCCAGCCAATAATAGGTGCCCATTAAACTGCGGCAAAAAGGGTTAATTCATGTCATTACTGATTCATAATCAACCACATACCAAAAGGTCTCCATCCCAGAGGTCTTTGAACCCTCGGGCTGTGTTCACATGTTGCTAGAAGCAAAGTTTTTGCCCGAATTTTGGAAAATTGAGGCAAAATGACGCGTTTTGCTGCAACATCTGAGTGCAAGCCTTACCTATCACTGTCCTTGTCTCTTGGGCCCCTATTCAGCTGCAAAGGTTGCAATAATGGTGTTTCCTAACTGATCCAGTGGAAAGGCTGCAAAACTGCTTTATGAAAAGAAAAACTCTTCAAAAAGTGCTTCAGGAAATGCTTAAAAAAATAAACTCCTTCAAAATCTCAAAAAGCAGCAGTTCCTAAAGCAGTTTCAACTTTAAAACCCCATTATTTTCATATGCCTCTAAAAACTTTGTATAAACATAGCCTAAGAAATGTATGACACAGCTCTCTCTTCCCCTCTCCAGCAAAAAATTCCCAGCACAAGTTAAAATCTGAATAACCTAATTTAAGTGACTTTCCTCTATGTATCTAAAGCTGAGGAGGCTAACAAGGTGGTGACAGGTAAAGGTGGTAGCTGTAAAGGAATGGTCTGGGGGCAGAAGCTCAGAGCCCACCACCATTTGCTCAAAGGACCTCTGAGAAGAATGCAGCTCAGGAGGCAGAAGCACAGAGCCAACCGCAACCACCAATTGCTCAAAGGACCCTGAGAAGCTCAGGAGGCAGAAGTTCAGGGACCACCACTAATCACTCAAAATAATCCTGAGAAGAGCGTAGTTTAGGAGGTAGAAGCCCCGGAGACCAACACTGATCACTCAAAATAACTTCCGAAAAGAGCGCAGCTCAGGAAGCAGAAGTTCAGAGACTGACGCTGATTGCTCAAATGACCCCTGAAAAAGAGAACCGCTCAGGAGGCATAAGTTCAGAGCCCACCACCAATGGCTCAAATGTCCCCTGAAAAGAGCACCGCTCAGGAGGCATATGTTCAGAGCCCATCAACAATTGCTCAAATGACCCCTGAAAAGAGCACTGCTCAGGAGGCAGAAGTTCAGAGCCCATCACCAATTGCTCAAATGACCCCTTAGAAGAGCACCGCTCAGGAGGCAGAAGTTCAGAGACCGCCACTGATCACTCAAAAGAATCCTGAGAAGAGAGCAGCTCAGGAGGCAGAAATTCACAGACCACCATCAATCGCTCAAAATAATACTGGGAATAGTGCAGCTCAGGAGGCATAAGCTAGGATACTATCCAATGATCGATCAAAATATCCTCAAAAAGAGCGCAGCTCAGGAGGCAGAAGCCTGAAACCCTCATGAATCGCTCAAAAGACCACTGAGAAGTGCAAAACTCAGGAAGCAGAAATACCTTCTGAGCTGTGTCCTTTTCAGCGGTCTTTTGAACAATCAGTGGTTGTACTCATTTGTGGGGGGGTCTCTGCTTCCTTACCACTAGAATATCTCGCCGCCCTTTCACTGCCGCTCTGTTGGTCTTTGTCTGAATCAGAAGTGATTATGTCTGACCAGTAGTTACCCCTGCAATCATTGATTACATGAGGAAGACATTGCCAGCAAGTGTTAAATTTCCCCACAGCACCACCGCAGGTGAAATTAAGTATTACACAGTTTCTATTAAAATTAATAGACCGTCCATGTAATGTATGGTGGATGTCAGATCCTCCAAAAGAGGGTCTTAAAACCCTAAAACCTTCACTGATCACAGATGTATAAAATTGTCATGAGTTGTCGGAAATGATCCCTATTTTTTAGGAAGGTTCTTCAGAATTAGCAGCCACAGCTGCCCCCTCCCTTCTTTTTCCCATCTACACAAAATGCTAGATATTGTTGATTTTGGCAGACTTTAATATTACGGGAAGATTACGTGTGTAATATAACATCATCCACAAACTCTACATGGAAGTTGCTCCGATAATCCCAGTTTTATGAAGAGCTTGTGTCTGCCTATTCGAATGGTGGGTGATTCCCAGTGTGGTCTATTTAAGGTTCATCTCTTGCTATACTTTTATTACTTCTGAACAGTATTCATTATCCTTTTTGCTCTTATAAAAAAAAAATAATAAAAAAATTGCGGTCACCTCCAGATTGTCGTTCGCCAGGCACTAGATCCGAAGGCCTGATTGATGCTGAACGGAGGAGCGAGTGCTGCTTAATTCTTAATGTGAGGCAGACTGCATAATAAATGTGCGCCATATAATACATAACAGTATATAATATAATACAAAGGTGATAAAAGGTAATGAACGCCTGAAATCTCATTGTGAATCAAGACGTGCGTCGATGGAGTGGAAACCATCTTTTGATCTTGGAAGCGAAATAAAAAAATAATAAAAATTACAGCAAATAAAATAAAACAAAGATTACAAATATAAGAAATGGGGTAAATGCCTCACAAAAATATAAAAAAGGCTCATAATAAAGCGCGAGCAGTCGGCTGCAATCCTACGAGCTTTTCCAGGAGGTCCTCGCGAATTGTGATGATGGCTAAATGTCTCCTACAGTAGGTGTATCTTTAGAAATTGTCCATGGATTATAAGATCTTTGCTTGCTGTCATTTAATAGAAACTTTTATTTTAAAAGGGTTAAAGGGGTTGTCCAGGATTTGGATATTCATGGCTTATCCTTAGGATAAGTGTTGTGAATGGACTTGAAATGAGTTCTGAGCAGAGGCTCCCTCTGGTGGTTACAAGCGGTACTGGACTGTCCAGTGAAGATTGTGAGGATTGGGAATCAGGTGTTACTGACTGGTCTTATTTAAGGGAGTCGCCTTCCCATCAGGGTTGCCGGTGATCAATTGTTCTGGTCTCAATCCTTGATTCCTGTTTCCTTTGAAGCCTGCTGTGTCGTGTCTGCATCTCCTGCTAACAGATAAGATATTTTCTTCTTTTTGTTTTTGTGCTTTATTTTGCATTTTGTCCTGCACTTCTGTGGGGGCCTTCAGGGTCCCCTCCGGGGGCTTTTGCCCTCTCGGTTTAGTTCAGCCACTGATGTTTTGTACATTTGCTTTTTCCAGTTTTTTCAGTGGCTGCTGTTTTGGTTTTGTTACACCAGAGAACTAATTTAGGTGGTAGAGGTCGTGTGATCTCAGGTGTTTTTGAAATTAGTAGAGTTGGTGCTTTTTAGGGTTTTTTGGGATTGCAGTAAGTGCCCTTCCTATCCTTTTCTATTTAGATAGTTTGGGCCCCAATGTTTGCTCATACTATTTTCTGTCTGTGTCAGTATTTCTTCTTGTCTAACCGCCATTACATGTTTGGGGGCTTTCTATGTTCTTTGGGAATCTGCTCCGGGGCAGATAGCTTTCCTCTTTCTATCTTTAAGTATAGTTAGTTTCTCAGGCTGTGACGAGGCGTCTAGGACCAACGTAGGAACGCTCCACGGCTGCCTCTAGTTGTGGTGGTTAGTCAGGGTACTGCAATCTCATAGATTCCAACTGCTCTGGTGTATTGCCTTTTTTACCTGCACTCCTCAGCTACCAAATCATAACAGATAAGGTAATTAACAGCAGATCGGTAGTGGTCCAATACCAGGTAAATCTACAGGTCCCATAGTGGTTGGATGACCACTGTGTAGTCACTGTTCTCGTGTACTGTAGCTCAGCTCCTATTGAAGTGAACTGCGGAACAGAGAACGGACACTACACAGTGTATGGAGTTGTGGCGTATGCTGGGCACTCACAGCTGATTGGGGAGGTCCAACACCCAACACCACTAACAAAGTCCTGGACCACCTCTTTAAAAACTATCCTGGTTGTGTGATGGACACCGCTACACTTCTCGTTACATTAAAGCCTCCATATGAAGTATATGAAAGGCAGCTGATCTTGATGATTTCAATGGAACCTGCTGACCATGTGACGTGTATGGGGGTCTTCCCGACTCAAGAGATTGGGAAATTGGAATTTCTAAGGCCGATCCTTCTGTTTTCAAGGGAGATAAGCAGCGGCTAAAACTGTTCCTCTCCAAGGAAAACTCATGAACACTTTGCTGAGTCAATTGCTCTTCTGTATGGAAAAGTGGGGAGAGTTAACTATCGGCCAAAAGAAGATTCGGCACACTGCTATCCCATATATATGGCTAGTTTCAGTCATACAGTCATGAGTCAAGAGGGCCTAATGGGGTATTTAGTGGGATGCAGACCCTGCAGGGTCAAAATCAGAAAGAGCTTTGTACATCAAGACTCCCAACTCAAATCTGAGAATCAAGATCAACACTGTTCTTGGATAAGGGATAACTTATTGCCAGGCTCCGGTACCCCCAGAGACCCATGTGGCCACCCTTTATATGAGGCTTTTGGGGACAATCTTACATTTACCAACTCTTCCGACCATCCATGAATCTTCCAGATAAAGGGAAGACTTCAAAGATCTACAGGAGTTTGGAGATTCCAGAAAAGAATTCCAAAATTTTTCTTCCGGAGCGCCAGAATCGTGATGCACATTTCGAGGATATCTACAAAATATTAGTGAGACACTTCACGCGCTCCAAGATCCTTCGTCTTTCGGCATCTGAAGTTGGCAAGCATCCAATCTTGAAACACTTTCTTAAGTATGTGCACCTGATGTGAAAGTAGCACGATGATAGCATGGAGGGAATTTCCATTTAGATGAACTACAAAATCCTGGACTTTCCACATACAGTGACACAAGGTCATTTCTTACACATTGTTCCTCAAATTCTACAAATTACACCTCAATGGCTTCCTATAAAAGTAGTGTATATGCTGCTAGATATAGTGAGCCAGACTGGGACCACTGCCTGTAAGTTTTGCTTAGTGTCCCTTTAAGACCTCCATTACTTCCCTGTCCTATTAGGTTAAAGAAGTAATTTCCCAATAGGGATTCCTTTCTTTAGAGCACATTTAGAGATCGGAACCCCCCCCACTGTCTGGTAAATATCAAATTGATGGGGGTCTAACGCCTGGCACTTCCACCAATCAGTTATTAGCTATGGTGTTCAGTTGGACATAAACGGTATGGACCTGGATCAGCAGGGCGCCGTACACTGTTTGTTTTCTCAACATTGGTCCCGACAGAGGACTGTATTCATATGTATATGAAACTGGACAACCCCATTAAAAATATGCTAATTTGCTGCTAGGGTAAAAGGTTGCTTAAAGAATATTCCCTTTTCCACATATTCTAATTACCTGACATGAAACTGACTGTTAAAAGCAAGGGCGGGGTTCAAAACTGCAGATGCACCGCCCACGAGGAGTCTCTCGTCTTCATCATTCATTATCTGATGCATTTGCTGTAATTAGGGGCCACATTTTGCATTTGATATGACTGACAATCAATGCATGAAAGTTCTCCCAGGGCAATCTTGGTGGTATGGTCAGGGGCCCATATTTTCAAGCTTAAAAAAAAAGAGCCCTGACCAGTTTATTATATGAGGCTCAAATTCTAAATGGCCACTACTCACACATATGTAACTGGGAATTAGTCACCATTCACAATGACAGACTCCTGGCCAAAAAAGAGTTTGTGGGTGTCTACGAGAGCCATGACCTCACCTGTCACCCTATAGTACTGGCGTACATGTCCTCATCACTGAGATGTATGCAATTTTTGGCCAACAAGAAGGGTGGTAGAGGTCCCTCCCTATAGTTTAGGCTTGATAATACCACACTTTATATGATTTTGTATCACATTCAGGTGCATGTTTTCGCATGTTGCCCCTCATTGGTAATCCCTATGCATCTAGACCGGCAAGGGCTTACCAGCAAGAATCCATGTTTTTTTTCCTGTTTTCGAAATAGGAAAAAAAAGGTCATCCATTGTACAGGGAGGAGATAATGCTTGGAGCGAGGGGGGTATTATGAAGCATGTGTGCGGGATTACTTGGATACAAGCTAATTATATTAATTTGTGGATATAGGAACTATTAGCCCCCTATGGCTCGCAGCGTACACTCACACTGGGAATGTAATACTGGTAGTGGCTTTAGTTTCTGCTTTAACCTCATCTGCTGCAGACTTTCCCGGAAGCTCGGAGACAATATAGGACTACAATCGCATCATTAAAAATGCTTGAAACCAAAAGAATCTACATGAGAACTTTACAGGGAATATACAATGAGACGACGCCAGGAGCTGTCATAGGCAATGGGTCTGAGCTGCAGCAAAAGACAAGAAATGTTGGAGGTAATTACCCAAAACGTCAACGTCAAAGACTTGCAACGTGCAGATACTGATCGAGTCTCCTCCGAAACAATTGGTGACTTTTTTATCTGAACACTCTGGAATGGCTGCTGTGCTTAGTTATGAGCTTTTTATTCTGTTTTCTTATACATGATTATTCAGATGACCATTTTGCCTAAATTTGTGTTAAAGGTGAGACCTGGTCCGGCGCCCTTCCATGGGTTGGTGACATCACGTTTACAGATGTCTGACAGCTCATGTGCAAGTGGTCGGCATCGTGCGCCTGTCCTACCGGAAAAAGCATAGTCGCTCCATACCTGTCACTTGAGCACTTAAGCAAGCAGATATTTGTAGACGTGACGTCACCACCTCCAATCACCAACCGATGTGGAAGTGATTGGGGCCTGATAACTCCTTTTATAGAAAATCTCTGAATGCTATAAATCGCGACATAGACCATAGAAATCTATGGACTAGAGATGGATGATCGAATAAAGGCATGCTCTGTGATCCGTGCAGAGGTGATTGTGCAGGAGGAGAAGGTGAGCTGTGACATCACCTATTGTGA